>PVHP010013305.1:0-41554 GCA_004024765.1 Zapus hudsonius | reverse complement strand
CTCTCTCTCTCTCTCTCTCTCTCTCTCTCTCTCTCTCTCTCTCTCTCTGTCCGCTTGAAAATGAATGAATAAAATTTTTTAAAAAAGAATACTAGCCATTGATTAAAAGAATATTTTTGTATTAGTCATGTGGCCATTGGGGTCATTCTCTACATAAGACCTACATAACAGGAGGGAAAAATAAAACATCAAAATAGAAGAGAAAATTATTGGAAAGAAGGAAGAATTCATTGGAGGGGAGAAAAATGAGAGCAGTGTTAGGGGAGTTTGATCATAATAGATTGTCTATATGTATGGAAGTTGAGAATAAAAGGTCACAAAAAGTATATTTGTACAATTCATTGATGAACTTTAAAAAGTCCTTTAATATTTGAAATAAAGCTTACTTAAACAGTCATTAACTTCACACTCATATTGAAAATCAAATTTATGTCCTATACCACTTGCCCACAATTCTAGTGTTCAGTTGCTAGTTCACAATACCCATTCATCCCAATCTAACTGAGCATTTTTAGCGGTACATCTGGTTTTGTAATCTAAGAAAAAAAAGTTTCAGAAACAGAATATACACTCTATGTTGATTGATTTCCATTTCAAACATATACCACACTAATAATCCACCACATTAATAAATTTAACCTCAAAAACCACATGGCCATCTCAATAAATACAGAGAAAGCCTTTGACAAAACCCAGCACCACTTCATGGTCAAAACACTTGAAAGACTTGGAATACAGGGCCTATACCGCAATATAATTAAGGCCATATACAAAACACCTAAAGCCCAAATAATACTCAATGGGGAAAGACTCAAGGAGTTCCCATTAAATTCAGGAACAAGACATGGGTGCCCACTCTCACCACAGCTCTTCAACATAGTCCTAGAAGTTCTAGCCAATGCAATAAGACAAGAGAAAGACGTAAAAGGGATACAAACTGGAAAGGAAAAAGTGAAACTATTCCTTTTTGCAGATGACATGATCCTATACATAACGGACCAAAGAATAGCATCAGTAAACTCCTGAAGGTGACAAACTCCTTCAGCAACATGGCAGGATACAAAGTTAACACACAAAAATCAGTGGCCTTCTGTATGAAAAGGACATGCACACAGAAAAAGAAATCAGAGGATAATATACACTCTAAATGTCGAGAGAATGCAGGGTTTCCATATGCTATGCTTTCTCTTTTTCTGAGATGTGTATGACAAGATTACCTCCTTAGAACCAGACAAGGTTTAGGTAGGTGGGGAGTGGGTTTGGACAGAAGTGAGAGGACAAGGTTTGCAATGGCATACCCTGAAATCCAAGGCCACTGATGGACAAGTGAGTTGGGAGGCATCATCTGTCATGAAACCAGTCTGCAAGGTGTGAGGTTTTAATACATTTGAGCAAGGATCACAACAAAGCCACCAATGACCCTAAGAAGGAATAATCCTTCTGGCAAGAGGGAAACAAATCCAAAGGAGGCAAGAAGGTTGAAAAGGGATACATCTACCTATCTGTCTGTCTGTCTGTCTGTCTGTCTGTCTGTCTATCTATTGAAGCAAGACCTCACTCCTGCCCAAGCTGGCCTTCCACTCGGGGAGATCCACCTACATCAATACTCCCAAGTACTAGGATTAAAGGCATACAACACCATGCTGGCTTAAATGGGATAATTTAAAAACAACTAGATCCTTTGGTGAAAAATGGCACAGTCTTCAGTAATTGTTGGCCACATCAATGTGCTGGAAATGGCAAATATGATAGCTGACTGGTTCAGTCCTTACTGGGAATGGATGGACAGACAGTGGTCAGAATTGAAGAACAGACAGGTGATCAACAATGTACTAAAATGTTGATGCAGATGTTAGGTTACAAGTATTCCCTAAAGTTATTTTGACTTTGCTATAATTATCTTTAAAATTAAATTGAATATTTAATTAATCTAAATTATCTTAAATATTTACTATCTTATTATATCTTAAATAGATCCTGTGTGTGGTAACAATAGAGTGATACTACCACAAAGATAGAATGGGGTCTGAGAAATTAAGCACTTGGAAAAGATAATAATCTGTTATTAATTCTAAATAAGCAGATAAGCAAGAAGTAGAACTAAAAGAAACAATGCTAAAAAATATAAAATAATATAATGAAGCTCTTTGCAATGTGAGTGGGCCTGTGTTTTGGTAAACAAAATGACCTATAGCGGCATGATTCTCAAAAGAGAGATACAATAATTGTTAACATATCCTTCCTTCCTTTACTTTTGTATTTTATATCTTAATGCCTTGAGTTTCAAGATGTACCTTTAGTTTTTCTTGAAATAAAATGAATATGACATAAAATGCACCATTTAAAAAATTATGTGGGGGGGCAGTGTAGGCATGCCAGGGTCTCTAGCCAACTACAAACAAATGCCAGACACTTGGGTGCCTGGGGATTTGAGCCAGGGCCAGCAGGCTTTGCAAAGAAGCACCTTCAACTACTGAGCCATCTCTCAGCCTCTAAAAGGAATCATTTAACCACTTCATTCAACCCAGGACTTAAAATAAAACAATACTGAGATTTTCAGACTCTCTTTTTCCTTCTCTGATCTTTAGCTGGTGAGCTGAGGGTTAGAATTTAGATAACACCCAGCAAAAATTCCAAAATTTAAGAAGTACCCAAATTCTTGTCAACAAAGTTAAAGAATTAAAATCATAGACAACAAGATAGTAAGGTATAGTGGGAGAGTTTATTATTTAAGGGAACATGGGGAGTTACAGAGTTCTCCAGCCACCAGTGTGGGGAGAAAAACGTGGAGAGTTTAACAGAACTTATGCTGTTTGGGTAAACAAGCAGGAAAAAAAAAAGATAACAGAGGGCTCCCATCATGAGAAGGAAAGGTTCATGTAGGAAAAAATCTGGAGCCTTCCCTCACCCCAGCCTATGGCTGGGGTGGGGGAAGCCTTACCATTCTAAGGCCTGGAGATTCAGCAGTCCTTCTGCTGGCCTGCCATGTGAGGAAAAGAGAACCTTTGTCCTAGGGAAGTTAATTTTAAGTTCCCCCAGGTGAGTCAGAGAGACAGCTGATTGGTCTATACCTAACCAATCAGTTTTAGTACCTAGGTTTTAGCTCTAGCTAGACACCTCCCACTCAAGGGGAGGGTGTCTCTGGAGCTGCCTGACCCATCACAGATCCTTAGTCCTATTATGCCATCTTGGTGTAACACTTCCAATTCCCTTAATGCAATCTTTAAAAAAAAGTTGCTAATATATGTAAATTTTTATTTAAATCAATAGCGTAAACTTGTAAGAAGGCTAGGAAAATAGAGAACGTTGGCATATCTTGCAAATCGCAATTCAAGCATTACATACAAATACACTTCTTAAAAGTGAAACATTTCTGTTGGAGGCCTGGCTGGATCTCTCAATCAATGAAATGTAACCATATCAACTGTAATGTAACCATAACAACTCTGTCAACTTGTCTGTCAAGTTGGGCCATCAAAATGGAAAGTTTCAGGAAGTAGAAACTGTGTCCCCATCAAATTATTAAATTGTAGATGCTGCACTATCTTTGTTCTTTCATGCTTTGTTTATCCTTCCCTACAAAAAGAAGGGAAGACGAAACTTCACAGGTATTGTGTACATGCTAAGAATTGGAAGGTCTGTTGGTTTAGAGCTTATGATTTTTTCCACTCTCTCTGTCTCTCTCTTCCTGATTACATGAATCATGTAAATTTATGTTGATTTCCCATTCACATTGAATAGAAATTTACCAATTATTATCCTAACTCAGGTAAAACTCCAATTTTTCTTCTTGTTTTTGAAATCAGCAAAATCTATATTAGTTTCAAGTTGTTGTTTTGATAACTCCTCTCAAAAAACTTTTGATTGGCAAAGTTGATTTGAGGGATTTTTAGAAAATCAACAAAAAGCCTGTGTTATTACTTGTTCTTTTTATTGAAGTTATCAGTTATTTGTATTGCAATACAAATTCTTTCAAATTATCATATTAGGGGTTCTTGGTTCCATGGTTAAAGGAACTTGCTTGTAAGTCTGCTAGCTTCAGTTCAATTTTCAAAAACACGTGTAAAGCCAGAGGAAAAGGGAATGTATGCTTCTGTGATCCCAAACCACCTATGGCAATGGGAGGTGAGGCCAGGAGAATATGCCAGCTCTTAGACCACCTATATTGAGGCACAGAAAGTGGGAAAAAAATAAAATACCAAGAAGGGAAACAATTTGGTGAGATTCTAATGGCTATAGCCTCTTTGCAGATCTCTGGTTAGTTGGGGTTTCCCCTTGGAGCCCAGGTTCTTGGTCCTCATATGGGATTGCCGTGGATCCCAGTTCCAGTTAAGGGTTACTGCCTCTGAGGGGATCTCTTAGCCAATTAACAAGCCGTTGATTACTCACCTAGGTTTTGTGCCACTATTGCATGGGTGAGCACTTCTTGGCTTTACTAGTCTTTACCCGTCTTCATCATTCTCATAGCATCATTCACCTATACTGATCTCACTCTCCATTGGAGATTTTGTTTGTATGTCTCAGAAGCCAGTGAGAACCATGGACAACCCGATCCCACCAACAGGACTAAGATATTGCCTGTCACCCAGGCAGGAGATGAACCACCCCTAAATTAGGATATAGAGCACAAACAAAACCTTTGAGAAAGTGGTGAGATGAGCAAGAGACCTACCTCCACAGCAAATCAGATAACCTATGAAAAGATAATTGAGACAGACACTGAGGATACCCAGCAAATCCAAAGCAGAAATCCAGAGACTCTTAAGACCTCAACAGTAAAGGAGACCTAAAACCCACCCACCATGACTCAGGGATTTGAGCAGAAGAGGGGGCGGAAAGATTGTAAGAGCCATGGTGGGGGAGAAAAGAACTGCCTGCCTCTCCTACAATCCATAACCCCCTATCCCATGGAATGGTCCAAGCAAGCCCAAGTAGGAGGGCCCCCAGTGAGGTGGGGACAGGGAGGAGGAAAATGGGGGTACCATCCTAAGACTTGCTCAGACAATGTATCTAATTATTGACAATTAATGTGAAAAACAAAAGGAATTTAAAAAGAAGGGAAACCATGTCTAAAGCCAAGTTCTGGGGAGATAGAGACAGGAGGATCTCTGGGCCTAACTGTCCAACAAATGGAGCCTAATTGGTGAGCTAAAAGTCAATGAGATCTTTTCTCAAAAAAGAAATGGATGTCATCTCAGAGAATGATGCTGTGGCCTTCATATGCACCTGCACTTGCATACACCTGCATCTGCACACACAGACACACATGCATTCAAAATCTGATTTTTAAATCCTAAACATAAGCATGATGTTGTATGTTAAGAAGGGAGGATGTTACAGTGGAATATGTCTAAGATTTAAAGGCATATGGACACATTTCACTCTTGTATTGCTGTCTGTATTCATAATCATACAATCATAGAATCAAAATACAGGCAAGATTGCTAAATTAGTGTTCAGCAGCCAAGCTAATTCAGTTATGCTTTTATTCTTGGCAGAAGTGAAGTGAGTAACTTTTCCATATTGCTTTACTTTATTCTTTTCCATAGCACAGTTTTCATAGCTGGGTGTGTACACAGAGGTATTGACAGAGCACAGCACCAAGAAGCCACCTGTAAGGAAATACACCTGCGGTTCTCATCCAGTCAGGTATCTGAGAATAGAGACATAGTCACTGAAATGGGCTTTAATACTCATATGACTCTGTCCCTGGAGAAAAGGGGTATGTAATGGTTAAATTTATTTGTCAACACGACCTATGTAATAATCCACAGTAATCTTGGGCAGGTATCTAAATTTGCCTGCAGAAAGGATTGACAAAATCCTTTTGGGATTTTGGAGAAGGGAGGAGTTCCTTTCTCCAGAGTGAACCCTTCCCCCCAGTGGGTGGGTCATCCAAGGGGAATAAAATATAAGGAAGCTTGAAGGGAAGGAAACGTTCTTCCTTCCTTCCCCAGCTGCTGGTGCTTGTTCATGACTTGTACTCGCATCCTGCTCTCCTACCCTTCCTGGACATCAGAACCCAGTTTCCTCTGCCTTACATAGTGGACTGAAGAGCAGCTGCTCCCTAAGGGAGCCATCAGGCCTTCTGGGCTGGGTTGGGACTGCTGAGACATCCAGCCACGTGGACTGAACAGCTACTGGTTTCTTCACCTATCGGTCTGCAGACTGCTATTGTTGGACTGTCGTAAGCTACCCCAATAAATTCCCTTTTACTACAATCCTTCTATCAACTCTGTTTCTTCTAGAGAACCCTGGCTAATACAGGGTACAAGGGAAGCTGTGATGTAAGGAAGTGATAACTGGGCTTCTGACATAGGGAAGCATGATTTCTCGGTGGATTTGCTATAGTGGAATTTCAGAGGTCTATATGACACCAGGTTCCTCTCCTGAAAGTCCAAATTCCTGTGGTTCATTCCCCAATGCAAGTTAGATTATCTGGAAGCCTTGAATGGGTCATCTAGAGTAGATGGCTGTACACAAGGCCCACTCTCTGAAAGGAGGCAATAACACGGCCCTCTGTCTGTTTCCATCTCCTCATGGTGCTTTTTTTTTTTCCATTCATTTTATCTGTTTTAAAAACTTTTCGCTTCTTTTTCTGAGTGGCAGCACTTGTATATTTTTTAATCCTCAAGTATTTGTCTTTTATTTCTCAAACCCCCCACTGTAAGCATCATGCTGCAATCTGAGTGTATAAAGATATATAAGGTCTTTATATATAAGATATATATAAAGATATATAAGAGTTCTAGAAACTCACAACATGGTGGGGTAGGGGTGCTTTAGGGATACTGAGTCACTAGAACTCACTGCAGTGGCTGGAGTCACTGTGAACAGATACTTTTCCAAAGAAAATATATTTATGACTCTCATACAGGTAGAGAGGGATAGGTGCAAAAGATTGAAAAGATATATTTTATTCATTCATTAATTTGAAAATCAATGAGGTAGTGCAGCTTACTGAAAAGAAAATTTGAAGAGCACAGGTGAGATAGATCAATAAATGATATATGAAAGATGACAGAGATATTGATACATTCATAGATAGAGATAATGGATACATATATACATACATCCATACTAGATCAATGAGGGAGTATAGATGATTCAAAGGAGAATCCAAAGGGCAGAAATTATCTATAGATATATAATAGATAGATGACTGATAAATTAAGAGATTTTAGGAGTGAATGTGCAAATATGCCAAATTATCTACAGGGCAAAAATCAATTTCATTCCATAGTTTGTATATCTATCAACCCAAGTTATTCATATTATTGTATCTTGTTCAACTGTAAAATAGCATGAGGTACTGAAAAGGGAGCATGATTTGGCTAGGTAAAGTAGACCAGACACATTGTAAATTTTTTTTCTTGCTCATTTCATTTCTTTCAAAAATTTTCATGGCAAAAATTAAAGTGTATGGAAGGGAAGTGTCCAGAACTGAAAGCTTATTGATAAAATCTTCATGTTTGATACCTTGTGATCATGGGGGAAACTTTTCCAGGTCTGGGTAAGAATAGAAAACATTCTCCCCCTCCCCCTGTTTGGAGGATAAGGAGGAAGAGGCGTGGCCAAAAAACTTCATGGACTGGGCAGGGGCCTTTAATCCCAGCACTTGGGAGGCAGAGGTAGGAGATCCATGAGTTCAAGGCCAGTCTGAGACTACATAGTGAATTCCAGGTCAGCCTGGGCTAGAGAGAGACAAAAAAAAGTTTCATGGTGGTAACATAACAGGTCTTGAGAATGTTTCCTTATGTGTGCTGAGTGCTGGGGTGAGGGGGCTCCGACCATGATCTTCTTCAGTCTTTTTAGGATTCTAAATAGAGCACTTCATCAGTGCTCTATTTAGAATAGAGCACTTTAGAATGATGAAGTGGGATCTTTGAAGGATGCTCTGAGCCCACAGCAGCCTGAGAAAGGCCTTTATTCTAAGATCAGTGATTCCCAAGTGTGGTCCAGGACCACCAGCAGCATTGGGGAGCATATTGAAGTGTAAATGCTTGGGCTTCAATTGAGATTTACTGAGTCAGAAGTTCTGTGGGCACAGAATTCCTTCAGAAGGAATTCTGAAGCAGATAACAATCAGATTCAAGCTACAGGTCTTCTCTGGGTCTCCAGCCTCTGCCTGCCCTGCAGACCTCTGACCAAGCCTCTACTGCTATGTGAGCATACTCCTTAAGTCTCCTCTCTCTCTCTCTCCATCCATACCCATTCCTTTCTCTGTCTCCTTTCCCCTGCCTCTGTATCTTTATATGCATATATGTGCTTATGAGACAAATACATTAAATATATGTGCACAGTGTGGTATGAATACATAGTCTATATGTGTATATATGTATGTGCATGTGGTGGTTTGAATTAGGTGGTGCCCATAAACTCATGTGTCCTGAATACAAAGTCCCCAGCAGGTGTCAATTCAGGAATCAATTGGAGCTTTGCTAGAGGAGGTGTGTTGTTGGGGGCAAACTTATGGGTGTTATAGCCAACTTCCCTTTGCCAGTGTTCAACTCACTCTCCTGCTGCTGTTGTGCACCTGCTAAAGCAGAGGTGATGTCCAGCCTCTGATCATGCCATCCTTTTTCCTGCCATCATGGAACTTCTCTTTGAGTCTATAAGGCAAAATAAACCTCCTTCTCCCACAATTTGTATATATGAATATATACATATACAAAATATATACATATATGTTGATATATGCATAAACATATGCATATATATATATATATATATATATATATATATATATATATACACTCACATGCTGTGGGACCCTGCTGAGGGGCATGGAGGATGTAGGGTTTTGCTGAGTCTGGCAGGCTTCTAGGACTGTCTCCTCCTTATAAGGAAGTTGAGGCAAAGTCTGAGGGCCCCTATAAATCTTAGCAATCCTGAACACTCCAGCCCCCAGGCAGGCCACAGCTGTCCCCTGAGACAAGCAGGCAATTCAAGGCCTAAACTTAGTCCAGCTACAATAACATACCTAATCAATAAGGTTACATTTCCTCTGCTGACATCACAATTCTATACATGTCCATGTATAGTCACATAGCCCCCTCAATCTATCTATGCAAAGTAGATACTGGCCCCTGCCAATCTCCTTGCTTCCTATGCTTCTACCTATGACTTTCCTCTATATAAACAACTGCTCTCTATACAATAAAATGAGAATTGCCCACTGCCGCGTTCTCCTGAGAGTCCTCATCTCTCGTTCGCCTCACAGCTATTCCAAGCCTCTGCTCACCCAGCCCTGTGGACGAACAGGGAGTTGATGCACGCTGCAACTCCCTAACTAACCCACGGACCCACAACATGCATATCTCCTGATGGTTCTGTTCCCTGAGTCCTAATAAATATTAATTATTAAATTTTTGTTATTCCTCTAAAGAAATCATGTTTTAAGCTTCAGAATATTTCACTTTAAGCCAGGCACAGTAGTGAGTGTCTGTAATCCCAATACTTGAGATGTTTACACAGAAGGATTGAGTTCAAAGGCATCCTCAGCCACATAGCAAAATTTGGTGCCAGCCTGGGCTACATAAGACCCTGTCTTTTTCCCCCCATATTTATTGTAGATCATTAGGTAAATTGCATGAGCAAGTCTTATGTTGGTATCCCCATTTCCTTCCTCCCGGTTCCCAGCCCACTGGGGGCCTTCCTATGTGGGCTTGCTGGACCAGTCCATGAAATAGGGCGATATGGATTGTACCAGAGTAGCCAGATTTCTTTTTTCTCTCTTTTCCCCCCATCATGGCTCTTACAATCTTTCCGCCCTGACTTCCTCTCAGATCTCTAAGTCATGGGGACGGGGTGAGTTTTAGGTCTACTCTCTTAATAATAAATAATAATGATCTTAAAAAGAAATATTTCACTCTAAAAGTCTTGTTTCCAAATTTAAAAAAAATGACCTCAAAAATAGTTCTTTAATTACCCATTCCTCCCAAGCACTTATTTTCTCCCTCTCCATTGAATTGCTGACTGATGGAAGTTGTGAAGAGAACCTGTGCATAAACATACTGATGACCATATTCATGTTAGCAAAAGTGAGCCTCAGATGTCAACAGTCTACAAATACCCAGTTACAAAATGTGTATGGTGGTGGTTTACATGTAAGACACTCACATTGGCTCATTTGGTTGAACACTTAATCTCAGTTGATGGCACTGTGGGAAGATTCTGGAGGCTTTAGGAGGTGAAGCAACAGGGTCACTGGGGACTGGATTTGAGGTCTTATAGTCCAGATCCACTTTCCACTGCTTCCTGTCTGTCCAAGTGACTAAGGCATTCCATTCCTGCCACTTCTTCCCCACCATGATGAACTCTACCCTCAGTAACTGTAAACTGAGTTAAACCCTTTTTCTTCCAGAAATTGCTTCTGGTTGGGTAATTGTTCCCAGCAAGGAGAGAGGCCCTGATATGTGTATACAATTTTTAAGCATTGCACCTATGTTACTATTACTTGTCAAATATAGCAACCTCAGGAAAACCTCACTTCTCTATAAAACTACTGGATTTAGGTGGGGAAAAAAAAACAATTGCAGCTGGAATCATTTAATCTGCTCTTAATGTAGGGAAATAGTACTGATATTCTGAAAAGAACACGAAATTGCTGTACCTTCTAAGTGTCTGTGAATAAAATAAGTGAGGAGAAAGAGAATAATTCTATTTAGCACGGAGAATAATTTTCACCTTTCCTTCCTTGAAAAACGTACGTGAAATGTCACGTGTTGTCATGGAAACAGGAAAACATGAAATCTGTGAATGCTCAGAGTTAGGTGCAAGGTTGTCAAATATAGACTGTTTTTATTGTCTGTTACAGGATGTGAAAACCTGATAATGATTTGCTATATAATCTTCTTTGTGTTTATTCTAATCTTCCCTGAGTTTGTGTTGCGTGTGTTGAAATTCTGTCATTTCCTTTTACTCTCTTTTCTTAGGCTAAAAAAAGGCACTTTGCTCAGAGCCTATTTATAATGCCACTGGGCTAAACTAACATTACAAATTCGAAAACATAGCCGTCATTTTTAAGCATTTAATATGAAGCAAAGGCCTTGCAATTTTATGTAGCCATCAGATGCACTAAGACCTTAAAGAAGCAGTTGTAAAACAGAGCCTGAGGTCTAGGGTGAGCCACAAGTAACTCATGTAACTATAGGTTCTCAATTACTTAGGACATTAAAAGCCCTCCGTAGCTACTCAGCCATGTGTTCATATACATTCTCTACCTCTTGGGTCTTGACAATTATTCCCACCACAACCTGACTCTATGATCAAACCAGCTGACACCCCCAGTCTTGTATTGCATCATTCCATAAAACCACTGAGGATAAAATTTTAAGAGACCTGAGTACCTTTACTTCCTAGATGGAATACAGACTTGTGTAACTGTTTGCTTGAAGATCCTGTTGCCAGTGAGGATAAGTGTGCAACGGGCCAACATTCCCTGACTTTTTCTGGGGAGACATGAGTAAAAAAACCTTTCATCCCAGATAATGATAGGGGTTATGAGTGAGATAGCCCCTTCTTTGGTAGGCAGCTATTCATGGTTGCCGGTCCCTAAAGAACAAACAGATGTCTGTATGGCCTGATGGAAGTCACCAAATGTAGGAACTTTGTTAAATCCAGAAAGCAGAGTCTAAACTAAAAAATCCCTGACTCATGCTGACTCACCAGACTTGGCTGGCCTATACAAAGTAACCAATCCTCTGTCTAACTCATGAGCCTATCAGGAGCCGCTCACATACACTCAAAGTAACCAAGCCTGTCCACCTTGACTTGTTACTTAAAGCCCCATCCTGGCTTGGGGCTATTTTGTTTCCATTTTCCTTTTCTGTTTTGCTAGGAAACATTTGCTTAACTTGCTCATCTACTGAATCTGCACTGTTATTATTATGTTATTATTACGCTATTATTTTGAGGGTGGTAAGACAAGAACTCAAGAGTCCCTGTCATGAGGAACATTAGTGACCATTGACTGTCTACCACTCTGACCCCTAAGCTAAATCCATGGGAAGCTGAGAGAGGCTTGTTGCTTTCAACACTGGTAACAATATGGCTCTAGGTACATGTAAAGGAAATGATTTCACTCATGTCTAGCTGAGTGAACTAATTAGTTCATTGGAATTACGTTCAGAAATATGGGGGAGGGGTTGCTGACAAGAGCTCAAAGGCAACTGTGTTTGCCAAGCCTACTCCAGCATGAATGACGACTCATAGATCACTGGCGTTTCCAGCACCACTTGCAGGCATCTCCATCAGAGAGTGTCTTCTCCCCTAACCACTGTTTGCTGCGTGTAGAGTCTTGGGAAAGGGCTTCAGGAGTCTTGTAACTTTCTTGCAGTTCTCTAGTCTCCTCACCTACACAAGGAAATATTTTAATCCAGAGGAAACAGTTACACAACACCACAATTTTTTAAATATTTTATTTATTCATTTTCAAGCAGAGATAGATATACAGCGAGAGAGAGAGAGAGAGAGAGAGAGAGAGAGAGAGAGAGAGAGAGAGAAAACGCACCAGGGCCATCACCTTGTGGGTCTGGCATATGTGGGTACTGGAAAATTGAACCCGAGGCCTTAGGCACCAGAGGCAAGTGCCTTAAACACTGAGCCATCTCTCCAACACAGTTACCTGACACCCCAATTTCTAATCCAGGTCCCCAGACCTAGCAGCTCATAAATTCTGGCCCAATTAAACAAAGCAAAAAAAAGTGAACTGCCCTTTATGAATACTATGTGGATTTCCATTGTCCATTTCTTGCCATGGAGATTGAGAACATTCTCCCAGTATGGATACTCATGCAATCATCTCACTGGAAGTGGATAACTTCTGACTTCCCAATATCTCTTCTTTTCTCTAAACCTGTTCTACCACAGAGCACAACTTTCTTCTACTTTGCAGAATAAATTCATGACCTTTCTTCAACTTCTACTTTCTGGTGGATCACCCAGAGTGGAAATACTTCTCTGGACAGAGTAAAAACCTTTAGAATCCTTTCTTTGTTTTAAGCAAATTTATGGTAACTGTGAAGAACACTGTTTCAAAGTAGAAGTTTAGCTTCTGTCAGAATGTTCTGGAATCAGATACATAAAAAAATTAAAAGGTGGAAATAAGGCAATTCACCCCCATCCCCTCACCAGTATCCAAAAAGTCATCCATCAAAGGGAGAATCTCAAGGAAAGAAAATGGGATGTGGTTAAGGAATTTCAAGCGCTAAAAGAGGTTCATTTCATAATTAAGGGTATGGAAAAACTTTTTAATGTGTTTAATGTGGGCCATGCATTGAACTGAGAAGAAAATAACCTTCAAATAGCCAAAGTCACATGTGATGACAGCTACACAGTGTTTGTTTCTTCACATATTTGTATGATGAAATCGGTACCTATGTGATGGTGTTGGGAGGTATAATCTTCCATAGGTGATCAAGTCATAAAGGTGGAACATTTTCAAATAGTATTTGTGGCCTGATAAAAAAAGTTCTTCTTATCCCCCTCTCCCTTCCCATCACACAAGGAAACACCTAAAAGATGAAACCTATGGGATGGGGAGGGGAGAGAGGAGACAAACAAGGGTGGTGGTGGGAGGGGTTATGTACATTTTTAATGATTTTTATTTTAAAAGGAACTTTCTGGTATGATAAGTTCTGTATCTTTATAAAAATGTGGAGTACAGGGTTGTATGCATTTGCTAAAACTCAGAATGGCTTATGTAAGATCTGGACATGTCCTTGTAAGTTTCACCTATAATGGAAGATTCTTAAATAAATATTGAACTCTTTAAAAAAAAAGATGCAACCTATGAGACAGGAAGTAAGCACAATCTCCCGTACCTTGATTTTGGACCTGCTGACCTCCAGAAATGTGAGAAATACAATTCTGCTAATCCATTCAAGCAATGGTTCTTTGGTTATAGCCTCCAAAACAGATGAAGAGAACAATGTACCTACTTATTTTAAGTGTAGGTATAGTATTTTTCAAGGCCATCTTTTATAAAGCTCATTAGATGAAGACCATGCATGACAGAAACTTTAGTTCGGTGCCACCCCACTCTCACTTTTGCCAGGTGTGCAGTTACTTCCTTGTTGCTGGTGACGAAACATCTGATCAGAAGCAGCCTAGGGAAGGAAAGTGTTCATTTCTATCTTACAGTTTCAAAGGGACGTCTTATTATAATGGGAATTACACGGCAGGAGCAGACAGCCAGTATCACACCTTCACATCAGCTGGCAGGAAGAAACAAGAGGTAAGGGCAGAAGTGTGGGGCTGGACTATACCACCCCCCAAAAAAACAGTTGGGGATTATGTAAGAGGCTTAATCACAAACACATGAGGCTCCAAGAGATATTTTTTTATTGAAACTACAACACGAGGTAAAATATTCTCAAACTTCGGACCTATCTTGACCACAATGGTGGCCCCTCCTCAGGTTCCTTTTTATATTTTTTAACTAGAATATTGGTTTTACTTTGTTTTGGGTACTGAGGTGTACTTTCTTTTCAGATCAACAATGACACCACAGGAAGTTTTGCATTGAATGTTGTACAAGCAAATTACCTTGAATTACTGTTGATAGGTCAAAATTACAACTTAGTCTACCATATTAAGCTCATTAACATTCTGAAATCTCACTTCATTTTGAATTTCAATTAGAAATAAAATGAGAATGCTACAATAGAATTGAGGAGATTGCATGAAATCACTATGGCTAAATGTGTGACCTTACAGTGTATTAAAAGGTGATTAAATACTCCTTTGTTTTCTTTCCAGCAATCCCCGCAGAACTTTCATTTTTATGGATTAATCATTTTTAAATTGATTGATCAATTTTTACAATGCTAGAGATTGAACTCAGGGTCTCACAAACACAATAAGCCCATGCTCAACTGTTGAACTAAATCAACATTTCCACTATTTTTAAAAATATTCTATTTATTCATTTTCAAGCAGAGAGAAAGAGAGAGAGAGAGAGAGAGAGAGAGAGAGAGAGAGAGAGAGAGAGAGAGAGAGAATGAGCACCAGGGCCACAACCTTATGGATCTGGCTTATGTGGGTACTGGGGAATTGAACTGGGGTCCTTAGGCACTGGAGGCAAGTGCCTTAACCGCTGAGCCATCTCTCCAGCCCATTTCAGCTATTTTTAAATAAAGAGAAAAATAAGATGGAAGTAACCAGAGTATAAACTTCTACAAAAGTAAAACAATGAACATACATATTGTTTGCAATGTCAAACAATGCTCATGATAATTTGTATCTCCTTTGTGGGAGTAGGGAGCAGAGATCCCTAGAGTGGAGGCTTCCAGGTAGCCAGAAAATATTTAATCCATTCAAAACAGCTGTAGTAGGTACATTTTCCTCTTTCTTTTTTTAAAAAAAAATATATTTTATTCATTTATTTGCAAGCACAGAGAGATAGAAGAGAAATGGAGAGAATGGGCACACTAGGGCCTCTAGTCACTGGAAATGGACTCCAGATGCATGTGCCATCCAGCTTTACATGGGTACTGGGGAATCAAACTCAGGTTATTTAGGCTTTGCAGGCAAGTGCCTTAACTGCTAAGCCATCTCTCCAGCCCTGTAGGTCCATTTTCTGTTCCCATCTGAATCCTTTAAAGTAGATCCTTTAGAACAATTACCTAATGTAACTTACCTTACAGAGTTCCGCTAGATGCTCTTTCGACCTGATCCCTAAGCCTGGAAGGTGAGGAGTGAACAGTGGAAAGCACCTTCCCTCCCCCACACACCTTAGAGCCATAGATCACATCTGTCTCCTTGTCTCTGCAGCTAAAAGACTGAGTACCTTTGCACACAGATGACTGGAAGCTCAGTGTCCTGGGTAGGAACAGTTCCTGGTGGCATTCCTACAGGAGGGCAGGAAGCCATGAGATCACTAGCTAGGTGAACTTCTTTTGCATGTTAAGTTTCTAGCTGAGGTTCCTGCTGTGAAGCCATGAATTTCACCCTAGCACAGAAAGGTAAGGTGGGGAGGGGATGTGGGCCACAAAAGAAGGCCTGGGCATGTGCATACCTCAGTCATTTACACACACACCTTGTGTGCAAACTTGATGGAATGTGGAGTTCTACATTCAAAACCATCTCATCTCAGAATATCTGAAAATACTGCTCTTTGAATATTTTTTCTACTAGAAATATGAGCAGAAGACAGACATAGTGGGGGAGGCTTAGATAAAAGAATTGTTGTGTGAGTTCCGTTAGGTGGAAACTCAGGCAGCACCTCAATTTCCCCCTCCGGAACCAGTGTGTTGAGCTTCAAGAGAAGTGTCAATAGGAAATGTCAGGTGTCAGTCCTCACCCTTCACCTTCTTTGAGGCTGGGTCTCTCATTGTTCACTGCTGTGCTGACCAGGCATATTGGTTCACAAGCTTCTTATAGCTCCACCTCCCATTTTGCCATCAGCATGCTGGAATTATAGAAGCTGGTCATGGTATGGGTTTTTTAAGATATATATTTTCATTTATTTTCAATGAGAGAGATACAGAGAAAGAGAGAGAGAAAGACACACACACACACACACACACACACAGAAGGAGAATGTTTATGCTAAGGCCTCTTGCCTCTGCAAGTAAATTCTAGATGCATGTGCCACTTTGTGCATCTGGCCTTATATGGGCACTGGGGAATCAAACCCAGGCCAGTAGCTTTGGCAAACAAGGACCTTTAACTGCTGAATCATTTCTCCAGCCTGGCTTCTTCTTTTAAAATAGTCTGGGAGCTGGGAAGGGTGGTGTACACCTTTAATCCCAGCACTCAGGAGGCAGAGGTAGGAGGATCACCATGAGTTCAAGGCCACCCTGAGACTACATAGTGAATTCCAGGTCAGCCTGGGTTAAAGTGAGACCCTACCTCAAAAAAAAAACAAAACAAAACAAAAAAAAATTTTAAATAGTCTGAAGATCCAGACTCAGGTATTCAGATTTATACAGTGAGTACTTTATCTACTGAGAATCTCCTCCATAGCTTTATCTATGTCTATTTCTTAGTTTTGTCTCACTCTTTCCTCACTCTGAGTACCAGATTCTTGATTTTAACAGCAGATAGGAATTCTATTTTTTTATTGTCCATAATGAGTTACATTATTTAATGGACAATGAGTTGTTATCCCCAGTTCCTCAATGCCCCTCTTCCCCATCCCCAATCAGCTGGATAAAAACAGAAAGGTGTGTTCAGGGCAGTGTAATTTCTTGGCATAGAGACCCAGGGATACTCAGTATGTCATCAATATACCACTGAGATCAGACTCCTTTGGAGAATGATTAATAACAGAATGTGCAGGGAATCCTAAAGAGGTTAAAAGATTAGGCCTTAAAATACAGAAAAGAGAGAACACAGATGTTGAATTCTGGTGTTATCTGCATTCTGCTTTGCTTTCTCATTGATTTTTCATGAAAATAACATGGTTAGATGCACTTAAATTATAGCATAAAAAACTCTTCAGTCTATTTAAGTCTATGATTTCCTTTCTAGAATGAAGTTTTATATACATAAAATATATAAGATCACCAAGAAAATGAGTTACATTGAAATGTATTAACTATGAAAGAAACACATTAATGGAACAGTGATATAGATGCCTTTTATTAATGTATTAAGTACTAAAACCTAATGACACTCCTAAATAAATAACAGAGTTAGACACAAGTATTATTTTCAAATATCCTCAAGAACTAAAATAAAAGATGAAGATATATTTCTATTAGTGACAAAGTTATATAGATACTGATGGTTGTATAGTTTGTGGCATTACATGCATTATTGGAAGAAATGATGAATGAATTTCCCATAGAAGTTAGTGAAAATAAATATATATTTCCTTCCTCTAAATTTACAGATATCCTTAATTCCATTTCATATAGGAATTGCTTTACCCTGGATGTTTCAGCAAAAACATTTCTGCATATTTACTGTGTTTTAGTTATTCAATTGAGCATTACTGAGTACATATTAATCACCTTAATGTAAGTGAGCTCAGAACTGCAAGGTACATAACTTGGTACTACTTGAAAGAAGTTTATATCCCCCTATAAGCCATAAAACCTTATCAATTACTGAAATGAAACATTATGGATATTATAAGAGAAAAATATTCCAGTGCAGAATAGAGGGAAGGTCAAACAGTCAAAGCCCCATAAACAGAATGGAAATTACCTCACAGAATTCAAGCATAATTATGAGTGCTGGACAGGAAGGAACTATCCAGGAAGATCACTTTATGACCATAAATATTGGGTATAAAAGTTTTTTAAAGGTAATCATTTAATACAGTGTGAAAATTAATGGAAGACTCTCTTATCAAAATTACTTTTATTCATGGTCCATGCAGATATTTAAACATGAACTTTCCCCCCAAGAATTCCCTTAGCATCTTTTATTCATTTCTTAACTGTTATATAGTTCCTGGAAAGAGAGGTTGATGGATGCATGAATGCATGGATGGACTAAAGTAGAGTCATTACAGGTCCCTGGAAATAAATTCTTACCGGGAAAACAGCATATCCCTAAGAGTTCCTCTAAGAACCATGAGGTGGCAGGTGTTTAGTCCAAAATAGCTGTTGACCATGAGCAAAAGTCCAGTGATGAAATGCATCATGTTTTTGTTTTCTTGGTTTTTTTTTTCTTCTGAGTCTATTAAAATCAAAGAGGTTTTGTGAGGCGATGGACCAAGGAATATTTTTAGCCCTGTTGTCCTAGAAAAAAATAACTGTTTTATTAAATTGGTCTATGAAATTGAATTTGAAGAGACAGTAACAAACACTCCTCTCAGCAAAAGTTGAAAATCAAAAATGAAACAAACTCATAATTATCCAAAGAAAATTTCCCAAGCTATGTTAGTTCAGTGCAAGATTTTCATCCCACACATGCCAAAATAAGTAAGAGAAGCATTAGAACCATGGAAATCATCAAATTGCTACATATTATCTGAATAAATAAAGCATGGAGGTCATAATGTTTCAGCTGCCCAGTGGCAAAAAAAAAAGTTCCACAGTATTGAGTAACAGAAAGTGTCTGAAACACAAGTTCCCTGAGTACATAGAAGTCCAATCCTCACGCTCTCTTGACTTCATTGAATTCTGTATGTGACATTCCAAGTGGGACATCGAGGGGAAAAGAAGAGGCCTCTCAAAGGAGACTGCCCAGAATAAAAGGCAAGTCACATGGGGGACATCTGGAGTCACTCAAAGCTTCAAAGATTTGCACAGGAACATCGCATGAGCTACAGAATTAGGGCGAGAGAATTACAAAGAAGAATTCAACCTCTGTGTGTGTGTGTGTTTATGTTCATGTGTTTGTGCAGATTCATATGTTTGTGCATGCATGTAGAGGCCAGAAGGCAACCTCAGGTGTCATTCCTCAGGCACCATCCACCTTTTCCTTGAGACAAGGTCTCTCACTGAACTGGATTGAACCAAGTAGGCTAAACTGTCTGACCAGAAAGCCCCAGGAACTGTCCTGTCTCCACTTTCACAGTACTGATATTACAAATATGCACCACTACACACAGTTTTTTTTAAATTTTTTTTTGCATGAGTCCTAGGGACTAAACTCGATTCTTCATGCCTGCAAAGCAAGCACTTTACCCACTGAGATCTCTCCAGTCCTTAAATTCATCTTTACAATAGAAGTTATTCTTTATAAATTTGGTGCAGACCACCAAGGGAATCGAGGTTTGCAAGCAGAGGGTTCAAGTGTAATTAATTATCCACTCCCCAAATCAAAAACCACTAACTGCACCCCTCTTGGTTCTGTGCATGGAGCAGTCGATGACCTCTCAGAAGCATGGGAGGGCTGCACCCCCTTCTTGGAAGTTTAAACCCTATGTTTTGAGTGAGCACAAAAAATGGGGAGCTGGGATGTTTCTCTAGTTGGCTTAGTTTCTAACTGCTGTGTGCAGCTGTGATATGAAAGAAATGATTGTTGCCTCTCCTGCTCATGTGCTAAGGAAAAAGTGAACTAACTCAAAATCAATGAATTTTCATGACTCCTTGGAGAATTGAGATCGCAGAGCCAAGAGGTGCTCTCCTGAAACTGAGGTGGGGGGCGGGTGGTAGATGAGTCTGGAGAGAAAGCTCAAAGTGACCAAACTGCACCAAGATTATCTAGAGTTGTGAACTAGCAGGAACTTTGAAATAAATGGCATCTCATCTCTGCTGTATTCAGAGACCAAGGTGGAGAGTGGTGTGTGAATGACTTAGAAACTTCCGATATGGGTTCAGTCTCTTGGGATCTATTAAACATGCATAGTTACACTAATTTTCAATACTCACAATGACCCTAGTGTAATTACAGGATTTCACAAGCCTGAATAATTACCCGATTTTGTCATAACTAAGTACATAAATAGTTCCCGTGGTTGATAAATATCAGGACAGGGAGTTTAATTTGTGGCTTCTAAATAGGTTGCCCATATTCTTTTTCAAATTGCTACATTTGCACATGTGAAAACTTACTAGGCATGCATGCAAGTAGATCGACCGTATGTACACACGTGTACACACATATAAATGTTTATGTGTAATTTCCAAGAAAATCAGAAATATTAAGAAGTATCCCCAGCCTGCTGAACCACCAGTTTAGTTCGACGAGGAGTGTAGTGTCTTGATGCTCCTGAAAGACAATACCAAGCTGCATATAGGCCCTCCTGAATAATGGCTCACAAAACACCTGTACAGGTACGTAGGTGAGCCTCCTGCGTAAGTCAGTAGGCTATGAAACCATCTCAGCATCGGCTAGGACCAATGTGCCATGTAGCAGAAGCACTGCGGAGACTTTGTGACCATGCCGGAGACACCAACTGGAGTAAGGTTAATTACCACTATTCTTGGAAATGTCAAGCAATCAACAAGAATAGCAATAAACTGGGGTCACTGGGGTTCCTTCTGCACTCAGCATACTGAGTTCCCCAGGGTATTGTTCATAGGGATCTATGTCACCCTGTAATGGTTAATGTATTTATAGGCTATTTCAATGATGGCGACAGATTCAAATTTTAATTCAAACACAGCCTTTCTACACTTAGTGAATTTACTTGAAGCCATTTTTTTTAAGTTGAGAACTTTATTGGATGAACATATTGCAAATTGATCATATTCCCATTGGGGTGTACTCTTTTTTAAAAATACTTTTATTTATTTGCAAGCAGAGGAGAGAGAGAAAGAGAGAGAAATGGGTGCAGCAGGGCCTCCAGATGCATTGGGTTATACACTTATGTTCCCCCTTTCTCACCCCATTTCAGTGGGATGATTGTGTTGGGTTGGGGAAAGAGGGAATGCCTCAGAATACTCCTTCCTACCGAGTAGCTTTTACTTTTTTTTTTTTTTTTTTTTTTTGGTTTTTCGAGGTAGGGTCTCGCTCTAGTCCAGGCTGACCTGGAATTCACTCTGTAGTCTCAGGATGGCCTTGAACTCAAGGTGATCCTCCTGCCTCTGCCTCCTGAGTGCTGGGATTAAAGGCGTGCACCACCACAACTGGCTGCTCTTCCATTCTTTCAGCCCCCTCTTTTGCAATGTGCCCTGAGCTTTGGAGGGAATGTCATAAGTCTCCTCAATTTTTAGACATTATACAAAGGGTTTTACATGCATGAGTTTCTTTAATGACTCAGTAGGTACGCGATCATCAACTGCATTAAAAGGCTTGCAAACAGTCTCAGAGAGGAAAAGCCCAGGGCAGCAGCATGCAGATAAAGCAGAGTTTGAACTCAGGCTCTGAGACTCCTGTGTCAGGTGACTTTGCACAGCTGGAGACACAAGCTTTGAGGTCAGGGCTGACAAGAGATTTTAGGCTGAGCTCTGAGGGAAGGATATGAGATCCATGCAGAGAGCAGCCTCTGGGAAAACATTTCCAGTGGAGAGATGCTGGAAAGCAGGGTCAGTTTCTGATCAAATCAGGAGAAAGGTGTCCCCCCACCCATCAAGAGCCACAGAACAGAATAAGACAGACCTCAGAGGTGGAGGCTGAGCCCCCACAAGAGTTCTCAGTGTACATCAAAGCCTGGCTGTCACATGTGTGGGAAGGCTCTCCAGCCCTGACCCAGAAACAGAGCTCTCTCCACCTGGTCTGAAGTGAATGGTGTGTGAACGCTTGATGCTAACTAAACAGCCAAGGTTGTCATTTTACATGTGACCTTCAGGGAAATCATCAGTGGACATTTCGATTTCATTATCAGTGAAGCAATTATAAGCCTGTTTTTATCCTCTGTGCCCATGCCCCCCCATTAACCATTCCCCAACACATGTATTTATGCAACGTTGCTATATGAAATTGACCTTCCTGCACAACCCCCCACTCGGTCCAGCACACATGAAAGGGATTCCCATGACAGGAAGGTAGCCTGCTGAGGGAATGCCAATACTGTCCCAAGGTTACAGGAACGTGCTCAGACCCTCACCACTGCTTTAGAGAATCCTCCCACTGCATTATTTTGCTCTCTATAGAGCAGATAGACTTGTACAGACCTATAGAGCTTTTACAGGAATCCAATACTTCACAGATGCAATGCCAACTCCTAAGGAATGAAGCCCCCTAGTGGCCACCAAGCCACTTTCTTTGAACAAAACCCAACTTTCATGTATAATTTCATTTTACTGTTAAACTGTTTTGCCTGAGACTTCGAGGGAATAAACAGTCTTCAGCTACTGCATGTGTAATTATTTTCAACACAACTGGTGTAACTCTTACCATAGCGATATTCCAAATCTACTTGGAGCTCAGATACTTTGGTCAAAGGGTTTCTATGAGGAAATATAAATTAAGGATGAAGAAAAAGAAAGCTTCGTCTTCAGCATAAGCTTAAAGACATCAAGACGTGTAGTGCGATTGATTTTCTTTACACATATGATGCTGGCTACTAGAAACCTAGGAAATCTCTGTCCCCAAAGACCCGATTGTTCTGCCAACATTCATTCAGCATGTATTATTAACTCCTGTTATCAATTAATTAGTCACTTACTCAGGTCTGGAGATTAAGTAGAAGGGAAAAACAGTACCCTCGTCTTCGTGAACCTCATGTTCTAATGGAGAGAAAAATCTCACCCATTAAACAAAGTGTTTGAATTTTGGATGATGGCAACTATAAATGAGAGGGCCGCTTAAGACATTGTGATTGGTAGAAACCTCTTTGGGAAAGTTGTATCTAAATGGCATAAAGGATTTGACCAGATAAATGATCTGGGGTGAAATCAAGACTGTATTCTAGAAACAGCAAGGCACACAGTGGGAGAAGCACCTGGTTAGAAGAGACAGGGTGCATGATGGGACCCACAGTAGGGCTATTGAGGGTAGGGAGTTTTGGAATAGTTTCTGGGCATTTTTGTCAAAAGCAACCAGATTTCTGCCTGCAAATGGGGACACAAAGAGAGTGGAAACAGGCTCTTAAGATCAATGAAGAGGTTGTTCCTCAGAAATGTTAAGTGCTCAGCAGAAACTATTTTAAATTGGGTTCACTGAGTTATTCTTATGCCCTCAGTCTAATGAACAAACCACAGTGCATTTATATTTCTTTGCTAAAAACCAGATGTCTAGAATTTGAATATGTCCAGAGTATTTCAAGAAGACAAAGAGAGGGTGATCTGGAATCAAACATTGTTTTTTTGGATTTCTTTTTATTCATTTGTGGTGGTTTGAATGTTAAAACGTCTTTCATAGGCACACGCCTTTGCACACTTGGTCATCAGCTGGAAGCTCTGTTTGGGAAGGGTGTAGAACTTTCAGGAGACAGAGCCTCCCTAGTGGAAAGGATTCCCTGGGGGTGGGCCTTGAGTTTTTACAGCCCAGCCCCACTTCCTGTTTGTTGTGCATTTCCTGACTACTGTGTGAGCAGCCAGCCAAGGAAATGTGTCCCCTGGAACTGTAAGCAGAATCAAACCCTTTCTTTCTTTAAATTGTTTCTGGTCAGAGTTTTGTTCACAGCAACAAGAAAGTAACTAATACATTACTGATGTTAGAGTTTTTATTGTTTGTTTGTTTGTTTGTTTGTTTATTTATTTATTTGAGAGAGAGAGTTAGAGACAGAGAAAGAGGCAGAGAGAGAGAGAGAGAGAGAGAGAGAGAGAGAGAGAGAATGGGTGAGCCAGGGCCTCCAGCCACTGCAAATGAACTCCAGACACATGTGCCACCTTATTCATCTGGCTTTATGTGGGTCCTGGGGAATCAAACTCAGGTTCTTTTGCTTTGCAGACAAATATCTTAACCACTAAGCCATCTCTCCAGCCCCTGATGTTAGAATTTTATTCTAATTTTCCTTTGGTTAACAGACAGATTTTCCTATTATAAAAAAAGCAAGGAGACAGATATTTAAACCTCAGCTCTTTGTCCAAGAATTAGTGAGGTCAGCCTGGGTTCTCCAGGCCCTGAAATGACACCCTTGTTCATATGATGGAAATATTTAGAGGCTGGTCTTTATGAGCATTATCACTTTCATTGCACAGCCAATAACCTAAATATTTGTGCTGGTTTTAAGCAATCATTTTATTTTCTGTATTGCACTTATTACTCCCAAGGACTATCTAGTTAATTTACTTTTTCCTTTCCTGGTTAGAATGAATAGTTCATGAGAGCAAGAATTTTCCCTAGAAACTCTGTCAACAATACCATTCGATGCACAGTTCCCGGAGTTCCAAGCATGGAATTTTGTGCCTGGTAGATTTGCAGTAGATAGAAACTGTGTGATTGAATCTCTACTTGGCTCTTGACCTATTTATCTGGCTCCACATAAATCTTCTAAGATAAAGTTTCTACTCCTCTCCCAGACTCAAAATTTCCAGTGTGAGATCATTTATAATTCTGAACCAGCCTACTTAAACTCTAGCCTAAATTGGGGCCATACATCCTTTTACATCATTTTGACTCATCTATAATTAATCATCATAATAAAATTGTTAAATCCCATTTATTTCTAATACCATTAATCTTTCGTATCAGATAATTTATGGTGTGCTGTAATTAGCGGAGCAGCGTAATTATCTCTTTCTAGAGATCTGGAGCACAACCTTGGATAGAATTCCATACGTACTCCTTATCTCCTTATTGCTAATCCCACTTAGAGGAACAGAAAAGCTGTCGTGGGCATTGTCTTTTTCTTGGAGAACTTCTTCCCAAGTGGTATACTGCCATTGGGAATATGTTTGCTAACATGCATCCTGGTTTTCCGTGATTTTCAGATTCAACATGACTGTTGAATGCAAGTGAATTTAAGTAAAATCATAGTTGAGATCATTTAAATACACCAAGCATTTCACTAATGGATGAAATATTTATTACCTATAATAACTTTGCCTAGAAGACAAACTGCCTAGAGCTGATATAGTATGCAATTCATTGCATTTCACCAGTCAAACCTAAAGCCAGCTTCACAGCTATATGACCTTGGCAGTTGTACAGGGTCCCATGCTTAGAAAGACCCTATGCTTGGGGCAATGCCTTCTCGTTGATCTCTGGAAACTCATCATAGCATTGAACAAGAGACTCCACATTTGTGTTTTGCACTGCATGCTACAGACTATGTAGTTACTCTTGGCCAGAGAAAACTGTAAGATGAACCCAGATTCTAATGGATGGGGCAGCATGAATGCCTAGGAAAGGAATGAAGAAAAGGAAGGAAGGAGAGAGGGAGGGAGAAAGGGAGAGAGGGAGGGAGAGTAGACAAAGGGAATGAAGGAAAGGGAAGGGGAAGGAAGTATTTTAGTAGTCCCCATTTTGGTAGCTATCAAGTTCATCTCAATAGGTTGTTAAGAACATAATTCTCTCTCTCTCTCTCTCTCTCTCTCTCTCTCTCTCTCTCTCTCGATAAGTATTATTATTGGGTGTTTCCAAAGGTCCCTTGAGATGTGATAATAACCTGCTTCGGTAACACCAGGGCCATTAGGGCTGCAGAAGGTAGTTTAGGGCCCCTTCACTGTCAAAGAGGGGCTTGGTGTGATTGGTCGTGTATTGTAGGTTTGTGACTGGGTAGGAGCAAAGCTTTGAAAGGTTAACTGTGTTTGAATTCTCGACTTTCAGTTGGTGAGCGGCTTCCACGGGGCTCCTGATTAAGGGACTTCTTTCCCTACCACTCTCCCCATAATTTTCTCTGTCTTTCCATCCTGCCACTTCTTCTGGACGGATGCTTCGTATGCACGACTGCACACAGCTGGAAAAGTAGAAGGTAGATTCAATTTCAGATTCTACTTGGGCCCTTGGCTGGAAGCCCCATGGAGCCATACCGAGAGCACAAACAGTCTTCGAGAATCCTAAATCCATTTGCTTTTGCTTTTGTTCATTTGGAAAATGTTTCAATACCTTATTTCAAAATAAATAATGTGTGAGCATCCTAGGAGGAAGCATTTGCCAGACCCTGGGATAGCAGGCATTCTACATGTTGTTATGCAGACACTTCCTTTTCTAAATCTAACTTCCCATAAATGAAAAAAAATGTATTCAGTGAGCCAGCAGCAGGTAGATCCTGTCTGTTCCCATACACAGAGGCAACCTTTATCCTGATACAATCATGCTTCAGTTTAGCAATCTGTCTGCCATACCCACTCTTATTTTATTCACCGACCAAAAAAAAAAAAAAAAAAAAAAAAAAAAAAACTCCATTGACTGTAATTTGTACGGTACGAGCAAATGCACAGCAAGCAAGCATCTGGCCAGCTGAAATATCACCATTTTCAGAGCAAAGGACTCTGCTTAAAACTAGTGCTTTTTTGTTTGGTAACAATCACAGACTGCATCTATAAATGCCACACAAAATGATTTCTACTCTTCCCACTTTCTGGAAGGAGACACAGTCTACTTCCTTCACTGCCCTGTTCATGGTTAGGACACCCAAGGTCCAATAGCAGGCCCATTCTTCCCACCCCTTTACCCCCAACCCCCACTCCAGCTGTGTGTTGTTACAGGTGTGCATGGGAACAGATGTCATCCAGTTTTTGCCCACTGGGCAAGCGATGGATAAGCCAGACACCTGTGACCAGCAAGTCTCAGGTAATTCCACTTAGATGTGTCATAAATATTTTTGTATAGAATCCATGGAATGTGAAAACAGGAAGTATGGCTGATCAAGTGTTTTCTTATTGACATAGAACTATAACTTCCTGGGTCTAGCCTCAGCAGAATTGCTAGTTTAAGAAAGCAAATCAGCTTTGTGGCCATGCTGGGAAAAAGTAATCCTCAACATCCTAAGAGAGAGACACAAAACATTCGAGTTCATCTATTAACTAACTCCACATTCAGATCCCAAAGCCCTCCATGCACAAGCATACGTGTGTATATAATATATAATTATGTGTATGTACATAGGTATCTATATGCAGTTTATAGTGGCATTTGTATTACACTGAGACTACTTTGATTTTTCTCTTTAACATGCCATGCTGCTAGTCTGTTGAGGGTTCCAGAACAGACTACGGTAGTCTGGGGGGACTCATCGACAAGTGGTACCATGTGCCCTTTCTGGCCATGGCACACACTAGGTGGCCTTATTTTATTCCTGTCTTTGCTAGTGACTAGCCTACCTGATCTGGTCAAGGTCCCTCTCCTCTCCTGCCATACTGTTCTCAGGGAGAAGGTGTGAAAACAACACTGCTTAGCTTGTTCAGTTTGGGCTAAATTAGTTGTGTCTGTTCTGTGTTCACCGCAGAGTCTAGACATTCTAAGGTATCTACAGGAAAAGTAATTCTACCTTTGAAATTACCATGTCAAGTTGTGAAGAACACTTCAAATTGCCCTCAAAACTGCTCGTTGTATTTATTCATAGACATTTCTAATTATTTAAAGACTCATTTTTTTGAATCATATTAGTTATTTATTTTTAGTTAATTTGTGATTTTGATGTCTTTTTCATTTTTAAAGGGCTTAAACGTGTTTACCCATGATCTGTTTTTTTATATAAAACTGCTATTTCATGATTTTTTCCTATTTTCTTTTTAGTAACTCAGTGTTCTCTTATTAATTTTAAATAATTTCTATTTTGTGGAGGCAGGATCTCATGTAGCTCAGGCTGGCCTTGAACTTGCTTAAAGCCAAGGATGATCTTAAACTCTTTTTCATTGCTTGTGTGTGTGTGTGTGTGTGTGTGTGTGTGTGTGTGTGTGTGGTATGTGTGTATGGTGCATGCATGCATTTGTACATATCCCATGCACACATATTGATGGAGGCCAAGAAGAATATCAGGCATCTTCCTTTACCACTCGTTCATATGACCAGGTCCAGCAATTTATATGTGAAGTTGAATTTGAGTGTATCAGGCAATTTCAAGTTCTCATGATTGCATGACAAGTGCTCTTATCAGCTGAGCCATCTCCTGAGCTCTGATCTTGAACTTCTGATCCTCTTCTTCCACTCCCTGAGAGCTGATATTCCAAAATGCACATGCCAGCAAGCCTGGTGTATGTGGTGCTAAGGATCAAACCCAGAGTTGTACATATGCTTGAGGAGTGAGCCCTCTACCAACTGAGCTCCAACCCCAGCCCTACCAAAAGAACTGTAAACAACAATTTGTTGGTTCCTCAAAATGAGACAACGTATTTTTCCCAGTAAAGGCAATAAGATAGACGTCACCTCCAATAACCCAACTGAGAAATTGCTTATAATGGAAGAAAAGAGTAGACATAATGACACATGCAGGAAAATCCTCCAAAATTACTTTTGTGAACAAATGTCTCATATAAGTATAAGAAGTAGTCATAACTGAAAAACTAAGAAATACAAAGTAAATTTTTTTCTTGGTGGAAAGGTCAGTGGTATTGTGCGACAAGAACTGCTCTGGAGACTAGACAGCTCTGCATGATTATGTGTGTGAGGGATGTGACTGCATGTGTCTAAGAGCAAGACATGCGTGTGTGTGTTCCAAGAACTTTCAGAAGAGGTTGCGAGTGGTTTCATTGAGCCGTTCTATAGTCACAGACTCCCTACGCAGTGCACAGTTCATCAGAGTAGAATTCTGGAGTGAACTGATTTAACCAATGTGGGTCCATTGCACACAGTCATGCTTAATCTCCTGACCCAGTGGGTTTACCATTGCGGGGTAGCAATTTCCTCCAAATTAAAACCTTTCCTCCTAGGGGCATGGGGGAAGAAAGAAGCTCAGGAAACTCAACGAGTCTGAGAAAACATGTTGCAAGACCCTGCCTAAAGATATATAAAGGGAAAGGCTAGAGAGATGACTCAGTGATTAAGAAGCCTGCCTGTAAGACAAAGTGACCCCAGGTTTGATTCCCCAGAACCCACATAAAGCTGGAGGCACAGGGTGGCTCATGTGTCTGGAGTTTGTTTGCAGGGCTGGAGGCTCTGGTGTGCCCATTCTGTTGGTCTATCTGTCTCTCTCTCTCTCTCTCTCTCTCTCTCTCTCTTTCTCTCTCTCTCTGTCTACTTAGGAACAACTAAGCAACTGCCTAGGAAGAAACTCTCTGACCAGCTGAGCAGCTTGTAGGTTGTACAGTGAGCATGCAGCTTCCAGAATCCAGAATCTAACATCAGTTGTGTGCGGAGACAATTGTACTATTCCTTTCGTTTCTCTCTCTCTCTCTCTCTCTCTCTCTCTCTCTCTCTCTCTCTGTGTGTGTGTGTGTGTGTGTGTGTGTGTTTGTATGCATGTTTGCAAGCATGGGACACACGTGCATACATGTACACATGTGTGCATGGAGGCCAGATGTTCACATTGAGGATCATTCTTAGCTACTATTCTCTCCACCTTATTCTTGAGACAGGGTCTCTAGCTGAACCTAAAGCCCAGTGACATGGCTGGACTACCTAACCAGTGAGCCCCAGACATTCCCTGTCTCTACTTTCCCAGTGCCAAATGAACAGACATACACCACCACACCTGGCATTTATACGAGTGTTGAGGATCCAAATTCAAATCCTCCTGCTTGTGTGGTGAGCACTTGACCCAACTGACTTATCTCCCCAGCCTCCTAATTCCATTTTTGTTCATTATGAAGGTTTTCTTGGAAGAAGAACCTGAGACATGTCTTCCCAGGAAGTTTAGAAAGTCACCCCAGGTCACAAGACTGCATTAGGAGGAGAGAAAAGGTAACAGGGGTCGGGATGGTCTCCACCATACTAGAGAAATGAGTCTTAATCCAACTGAGATTCTCAGACACCTCAAAAGTGTTGCCCCAAATTATCCATGGCTGACCAGCAAAGAAGAAGGAAAGACTTGTCCACTAATGCCATCTTGCATAGGTCAGAGAGTGACTGCTAGGTATTAACTCCCCACAACTACCTACCAGGCACTGGGCACAAGTGTAGAGGGGGAGACCTTAAACCCTAGACCAGAGAAGATTCTGGGCTGGAAGTGGACATGCAGGTTACCAGAGGTGTGGTGATGTCTATGTCCACTTGGACAAACCCTATGCTCATGACCAGAGTAAGAGATGAGGGAGAAGAAATGTTAAATCACTCACAGGAGGTGTTTCGGTAACATTTGGAAAACTCTGGTTTCTTGCCAGCATAGTAGGTGGGCTTGTGGTTGTCATCAGAAGAATGGGAACTCAAGGAATTCTCTTACTGTTGTGGTAGTTATAGATATCCCCCCAATAGATTCAAGGAGTTTTATTTATTTTTTATTGTTGATGTCTTTATTATCCATAATTAGATACATTGTATGAGCAAATCTTATGATGGTACCCACATTTCCCTCTTCCCTGTCCCCAACCCACCAGGGGCCTTCCTTGGTAGCTATACTGGACCAGTCCATGGGGTAGGGGGTTATGGATAGCACAGGAGGTAACCAGGTTCCCCCCCCCTTTGCGCATTGTTGCTGAGGGGGGCAATGTCTCTGGATATTCTCCCTCACCATGGCTTTTACAATCTTTTCAAGGAGTTTTATTAAAAGCTTGTCTCCAGCCTCCTGGCTAGAGGAAGTGTCACTGTGGGTGGATCTAAGGGTCAGATCTGGAATTCCAGCCTAAGGTATAGAGAGAGAAGTCTGAGCTCCATGCATTCCCTGATGTTTCCTTGTAGGTGTGGTGCTGGTGATGATCTCTCTCTCTCTCTCTCTCTCTCTCTCTCTCTCTCTCTCTCTCTCTCTCTCTCTCCTGGATCTGTGAAAAGGAGCCATCTTTTTCTGCATGATGGAACTTCCCTTGGATCTATAAGCTTCAAATAAATCCTATTTGAATGGTATAAATGGTGCCTGGTTTGGAGGTTCATCGCAGCAGCATGACATGAGCTATGACAGTCGACAAAAGTGGAACCCGGGAGGGATGCATGTTCTGGCCTGGCATATTGCTGTGTATTTACTCCCTTAAAACATGGCTCTTTGCTCTAAGTTTCTTAAGGAGAAAACAGCTTGGCACCACTCTTGTAGGAGAAAAAGAAAAGGTCTATTTTTTGATGCTTGATTATGTGTATTCTGTTTAGTAAGAATCAGATTCAGAAGAAAGAAAGAAATGGCAAAGGAACAAAGGGCTTGAGTGCTGTGGTTTTCCTGAAAGGATCCTGCTCCTATTATCATTAAAAATTTTTTTTTAATTGGGAAATTTAGAGTTAGGAAATTATGTCCTTTGCAAAACAAATATGTCATTATTTTAACATAAATGGGCCACTTCATAAGCACGGAAAAACAAAACACAATGACCTTTTAGTAACTCACTTATATTTGTTTGATGTTAGCTTACATTAAGTTAGTTTAATAGCCATGGCTATAAGTCAATCATAATTCATCCATTTATTTAAAGTTCAGTAATATCTTCAAAAATAATATACACGCAGTCATTATGTGTACATGTATCCATACACGCAGAGAAAGAGAAATCTACATAAAATATGTAGATCTATGTAAGTTTGTCTATATATAGTTATATACTTTTGCCAAATATATAATAAATACAGAGATATTTACATAAATATATAGGTTGATATATGTCAAATGTATAACAAACGTCAAATGTCTTGGGCTGAGAATATGGCTCAATGGGTAGAGTGCTTGCTCTGCAGACATGCAGACCTGAGTTCAGATCCCTGTATCTGTGTAACCAACAGGTGTGGCAGCACATACCTGTAATCATGGGAGTCTGGGCTAACTAGCTAGACAGACTAGCTGAATCTGTGAGTTCTAGATTTTTGAAATGAGGTAGAGAACAATAGAGGGAGATACCTGATATCATCCTCTGGCTTCTGTGTATATGCACCCTGTACACACATATAAACATGCACACACCCAAACACGCATACACAGGCAAAAAAAAATCAAGTGTCTTATTAGCTGTTGTAACACATATTCTAGTTCAATAGGTACCACTATGGTTTTTATAGTCTAGGCCAGTCACATCCGGGAGATATTTCCATATTTTGCACATGACTCACTGCTTTTAAAGATATGTTGCTTTTCCATGTCATCTTAATTTACAAAGCATTTCTATACTATAGTCTTTGTTTCTAAGGATATCTGAGAGAATAATCCCTACCTCACTGGACACAGCTGTCTGCTCTAGCTTTATGAGGCCTCTGCCCTTCTCCTCCTAGGAAGTGACCTCACGGCTTTGCCCCAAGTGTATCCATGCACTTGATAGTCTCTCCTCTCAATTTTCCCACATGATATGAAATTATGGAACATTCATGGATAATAGAAAGCAGATTCGACCCAGAGAATATTTTTCCCGTTTTCACTTAATATATGGCTCAGAGATTGTGTTGCTGAAATCCTAATCTTTAATATGCACACAGGGAACTTACTCATTCTTTTTTTAAACTATTTTATTTATTCATTTTCAAGCAGAGAGATACAGAGAGAGAGAGAGAGAGAGAGAGAGAGAGAGAGAGAGAGAGAGAGAGAGCACACCAGGACCACCACCTTGCGTGTCTGGCTTATGTGGGTCCTGGGGAATTGAACCTGGGGCCTTAGAGGCACTGGAGGCAAGTGCCTTAACCACTGAGCCATCTCTCCAGCCCATTTTTAAAAATATTTTATTTATTTCCTCATTCTTTTAAGTGCTGCTGCCTTGCAACTCAATGGCATGACATTATATTTGATTGGACTCATCACAGGGTCATTGACGAAAGTTTAGTCTGTGCTGTTGTAAACATTCATGTACTATCTGCTCTGTGAACACACATCTCAGTGTGGACAATAAAGTTTTGCTGTTACAATCATATGCTGTTGGTTTGGTAGGACATGATGTGTGTGTGTGTGTGTGTGTGTGTGTGTGTGTGTGTGTGTGTGCATATATATCCAATTTCCATCCACAAATACGGTACCCATTTATTTCTCCCAAAATTATTGTTATCCATGGAGCAGTCAGAACACCTTTTTTTCTTCCATTTTTTCCCTTTATTTACATGAATGCGTATTGTAACAATGCGCTCTATTACTGCGATGACCAATTTTTGAGTCACAGTAGGTAAACTGTGATTAATACCTTTGCACATCAGATTTCTGAACACCTTTTGACGACTGTGATTAAAACCCACACCATATATTTGCCAAAGAATACAACGTCAAGTAGGAGATCCAGTGCCTGAGTAGAGTGTCCATACCCAGCAGGCACCTTGTGTCAGATCTGGCTGACAAACAAATTTGCTTCTGATTGTTTGAAAATAACATTTCTGTGGTATCCTGTTTTTGCCTCGTATGGTGCCATCAAGCTGCAATCTACACAGGACATTTTGCACTCTAGTTTATTTCGAGGATCACATCCCAAAGTGGTGAGTGTACTGCTATGTCTCACCCTTTGATGAGACCTTGTCTTGCTCCATTTGTGAGGATATGATAACAACAACAACAACAAAACTGAGACTGTACCGATTTATGAAAAATACAGAAATTGGTATCTTGCAATTCTTGAGGCTGCTAATTGCAAGATCCAGTTGTGGCATCTTCTGTGGCAGAAGGCAGAAGTGCATGAGGGGATGAACAGCACTCATCTGACAGAGCAGAGAGCAAACCCACTCTCCTGAGCTCTTCTTACAGTGGCATGGAACCATTTTACCATAAACAGCTCCTAGGAGACCTCCCAGGGGCTTTCATGGAGAATTAAAATCCCAACAAATGGATGTTGAAGACTACCTTCAGATCAGAACAGTCCTAAAGACTATTTATTATCTCCTTGGAGAATACCTTCAGATCAGAACAGTCCTGAAGACTCCTAACTCACACAAAGTCATCAAGTCATGACTCTTCCGGCCATTGCTCACCCATTCGGTGCCAACAAGCACTCTTTGTTCAGAAGCAGCCATGAAATATACACCCACTCTACATCTCCATCTTCTCCTGCCTGAATGTCAGGTTGAAGTTTCAACTGTTCTCTTTGCACTTTTACATATAAGAATTTGTTTTGAATTTTTTGTTAACAACCATAGATATAGGGAATATGCCGTGATCATAATTCCCTCCACCACTCTCCTTTCCCCTCCCAAATGCCCCCTTCACTGAGCCCCTCCTTCTTTCCAACTAGTCTCTCCTCTATTTTGATGTCATCATTTTCCCCTCTCAGTCTACAGGTCTTGAGTAGGTAAGGTCAGTTACTAGGAGATCATGATATCAAGGCCCTTTTTTTTTTTTTTGGTCTGGAAGACAGCACTGTAAGCAGTCTTCCTCTTTCTTTATCTCTCATTTGTTCTGTCACCTTTTCCACAATGGTCCCTAAGCCTTGGAGGGTGTGACAGAGATGTATGTCTCCCTTAGGACTGAACACTCCACTGTTAACTTCTTCTAAGCACTTTAGTGAGTTCTGAGTCCCCCCAGTGGTCACCACCATCAGAAAAGAGAAGCTTCTTTAACAAAAAGTGAGAGTAGCACTAATATATGGGTATAAATATTAGTAATTAGAGGGCAGTTTGGTGGACATATTATATACATTTAGCCAGACAACAGTCATTGCTTCTCTACTAGGGATTATGACCTCCTCAGTCAAAGGCTTTTGGTTAAGTTTTCAGTACCAGGTATGAATTCTCTCCCATGGAGCAGTTCTCAACTCCAATCTGAGAGCTGTTGGTACCCCCAATAACAGGCATGCCACTATGGCACTTGTGGACACATCTTGACTAGGTGGTCAATTATGTATCTTGCAGAGTCCACTGCTAGTTAAGACCACTGATGACTTTTCTCCCCCAGTGGGCACCACAGTACTTTCTAGCATTTTAACCACTAGTTACTGATAATTCTTATATATAATGTGTTTTCTTCATAGTTATATCCCATCCTCTCCCTTATCCCTTCCACTGAAACCCTTCCTCCCTCCAGTAAATCCCTCTACTATTTTGATGTCTTTATTTTTATTCATTTATTTATTTATTTGCCATCCTTCATCATCCATGCTGATGGGTCCATAGCAGTTACTTTTTGTTGCTAGGAACAAACAGCCAAGCAGAAGCAGCTTATGGGAGGAAAGAGTTTATTTCGGGTTTATAGATCCAGGTGAAACACCATTAATTGTTGAAGAAGCTGGCTCATTTTAGCATGCACAGCAGAGAAACAACCGATAAGCACTAACAGTCAGCAAGAGCTCAAACTGCTCTTTATACCTAGTAAGGCTAAACTACAAGATCCACTCCCAGTAACACCTTCTCCCCTGCAGGGCTCTGCCCACTGGAGGCTCAAGCTGCAAGCTCAATCTTATTTTTAAAAAATCCCTGAGGCTATGGGGGACATATATTGTCGTTCAGTCACACACTGCTGGAATGAATCTCCAAACCAGGCACAATTTGGGCGACCAAAGTATTTATTGAACAGATCCAGGGGAAGTTAAAGAAAAGGCTGGCTCCCTTTCACAGAAGCAAGCAGAGAGAGAGAAACCCACCACTAGCACCTCAAGTAAGCAAGCACACTCTGTAATATTGTAACTCACAAAATGCAGAACTGTCAGACCTGGGTTCCGGCTGTTTGTTTGCATATGTATCCCTAGTATTTTGCATCCAATTTAGAAAGGGCCAGTCCCCAGGAGGCAGGCCAAAGTGACACCTCCTCAAGCCAGAAGGCTAGAGACAGTTTATAATTATAATAAACACAAGTATAATAAATTCTATTGGGGGACATCTATTCAAATTATCACATATATTCACATTCAAACCACCACAGGGCCCAATATTGTACAGGTTACAAATATCCATATTTATGATCTTAGATAAGAATATTTTAAGGACTGGGACTATAACTCAGTGTACTTGGCTAGCATATGCAAGATCCTATATTTGTTTTTTTTTTCCTAGCATTTAAAAAGTAAAAGGAAAAAAAAAAATTAAAAAGGAGTCCACTTGGCTAGCATATACAAGGCTCTGTTTGTTACCCCAGCTTTGAAAAAGTAAAATGAAATTTTTAAAAAAGTACTGCCCAGGTTTTAAGAATATTTCATAGTATATGATTGAATTACCATGCCCTCCAAATTTCCTTTTAAATAATGTGTTTTCTAAAGAGTCTGTGAACCCATTTTGGGGGGAAAACCCTGAGATTGGCCTTATTACAAGTTGGAAAGTAATCTTTTTGTTAATCAGTGAGCTAAATTTATTGATATCTGCTAATAGGCCATAGATCATGTTAATGAATATATTGATTTTTACCTTTTAAATATTTGATACATATTCTAAATTACTTTTATTATAAGTGTTATACTTTTATTTTTAATGTTATTCTGCTCAATAAAAATCACTGTGCTTTTTATTGATGTTCATGTCTGTATACCTTAAATATTATTTTCAATTATTATAATGATGGAACTCTTTGCTAATCCAACAGCAACTGCTTTGGGAATATGTTGAGAGAAGGACAAATGTGACCCCAGAACTCCCAGAGCAGCTAATGTTTGCTGGGAGAGGTGTTGGGGCCTGCTTAGCCTAAGGACGGCCATGACAGGTTTGCTGGCCGCTGCATGACACAGGCCTCTTCCCGGAACAGGGAACTAACTCATTTCTGGTAAACCAGGGCGAGAGGTCATGGGCTGTCACAACTAGAAACCAGATGTTTGTCAAAAGCTTAGGTTCCCGGAATGTATATGTGACCACCAGGAGGTGACCAGAGGGCCACAAGCCAAAAATATGTGTTGTATAGATAATGGAAAACTACTGGGTGATGAGTGCTTGCTGACTCAAAACGTATAAAACCTGGCTGAAACTTGCATTCGGGGGTCCATGTTGAAACTAGCAGCACCGGGCAGATACTTGGACCCCAGCTAGCTGGAAATAAACCTTGCTGTGTGACTTGCATTATCTTGTGTGTCCTCTGCCCTTCTGAGGGGTGGTCGACCTCGGACCCTAACAGAGGGAAGTCAGGTTTCCTGGTGGTGTAGCTATTCTTAAGTTGCTCTTTTTAAACTGAATAACCTTCCAACCATGACCTTGCAAGCAACCCTAATTTAACCCAATGGGATAAAAAGCATGAAAGTAATATGTGGGTTAATGGGGAAGAAGAAGGTTGCTAATGAGAGGGAAGTAGGAATAAGGGAGGGTAATTGGGGAAATAACATCAAAATACATTATGTACATGTATGAAAATGTCAAAAATGGGGAACAAATTTAAATGTTAACTTTTATCTATTACACATTTTCTCTTCTCTACCAACCAGCAGTCACCAATGGCATCTACCCAATATTCTAAAGATGTTCATAATTGTAGCCACAGATTTATTATTTATAACTCATTTCTATCACTGTATTACTATAAAAATTTAAGGGAATAATGAAAAGTTATTATTGGAAGTTTTATGTGAATATACTTGAAAATTATTGAAATGTCCCCTCCTGAAATCTACTGGAATAAATAATTTTTTTAAAAATCTAAATAACAGAGCTGGGTGTGGTGGCACACAACTTTAATCCCAGCACTCTGGAAGGCAGAGAGGTAGGAGAATCACCCATGGGTTCAAAGCCACCCTGAGACTAAATTGTGAATTCCAGATCAGCCTGGAATAGAGTGGGACCCTACCTTGAAAAACAAAACAAAGCAAAAAAATCTAAATAACATTAAGATTATTGAAAACATTGAAATTGGAATAATTTCAAACTTTCCAAATGAGAATAGGCCCAGCAACTTCACAGGTATAATTATCTAAGGAAGAAATGAAGCCACTCATAAGCAAGCTCTTTCAGGAAATAAAAGTGGAGGAAACTTTTATCAACTCATTTTATTAGGGCAGCCTTGAGACTAAAATATAACAAAGACATTGTGGAAAAAAAAGAAGAAAGAAAAAAATAGAAATATTCTCATGAATATAGGAGATAAATGGAAAAGCATTACCAACTTTCCTCCCAATATATAATCTTTTCAGATGCAAAACAAGAACATGAAAAATACCTAGAAAGGGGAAAGGAAGTAAAAGAACATAACAATAGACTTAAGTGTAAAAATATTATTAATTATATGAAATCAGGGTATGTGAATATCCCACATTATTTAAAGTAAATATGTGGTGGCAAGAAAAAAATTCTGAAACGTACATGGGAGTAAGGTTATTTCTGAAGGAGTAAAAAATGTAAACCTACTCCCATCTTGGCAGTATGTCAAACCTGAAAAATGTTCTAGATCTATTCTTGGGCCACTGAAGAAACTGAGTCACAAACACAACTCACGGGCTGGAGAGATGGCTCAGCAGTTAAGTGTACTTCCTGCACAATCATTAGAGCCTGAGTGATCCTGAAACCACCAGCTAATCCCCAGATCTCACATAAACAGCTGCATGTGGCCATACACGCCTGTAATTCCAGACCCACAAAGGGGAGCAGAGACCAGGGAATCACCAGGGCTTGTGAAAAACAACAAGCAGCAAGTTCCTGTATCAGCAGGAGACTCCTGCTCAAAATGAGATCAGGTGGAAGACCAATGGAGCGAGACACCTGATATTCTGCTCTGCTACAGACAAGAGTCCCTCCATGCAGGAGAGATTAAGGGATGCTGTAGGGGGCACTTGCAGAGCCTACACCATACATACACACACACACATGTAAGAAAAAATATATATAAACCAATTTACACTCTGAGAGCTAGAGGGACAGATAAGCCCAGAGTCCCAGCTCCTCCTAGAGATGGTTCCAGAAACTGGTGGAGCCCTAAATTAGGAGGAACAATGGTGATTTCACAAACTTGTGGGGACTAAGTGTGGAACCTTCTGGATTAGTAGTTAGCACTAGGCACAGGTTCTGCAGAACCTTATTGCATTCCCTCCTAGTGGAAAGCTGAGAAAGATTTCTTACACCTCCTGGCAGGAGGACTGAAGCGTGATGACCATTGACAAAAACACCCAGACCATTCTCCGTAACAAAGAAGTTGTTTCTATGGGAAGATTTACCTATTATCAGAAACAGGTGTCCTGCCAGGGAGAATTGGTGTGCTGGATAAAACTCCAGCACCCAGGTGCCTGAATATATGAAGAGCCCAAGCTTAGCTGATTCATGCTAATTACCACACTTAGCTTCTACCTAGTGCATCATGCCCAACTCTTGGCAGCAACAACAGGTTCACAGCAACACTCTACAGCGGGAGACACAGCACCAGGCTCAGACATGGCCCAGGTGTTGGGATTACCACATAGGGGATAGGATTAATAGAGTGTTGTGGTTTGATTCAGGTGTCCCCATACATTTATGTATGCTGAATGTTTGGTCCCCAGCTGATGGCAATCTGGGAATTAGAACCTTGTTAGAGGTGTGTTGGGGATGGGCTTATGGGTATGATAATCAGCTTCCCCTCGCCAGTGTTTGGCACACTCTCTCCACTCTTGTTGTCCACCTGATGTTGGCCAGGAGATGCTGTCCAGCCTTTGCTAATGGTATTATTTTCCCTGCCATCATGGGGTTTCCTTTTGAGTCTGGAAGGCAAAACAAACCCTTTCCTCCTCAAACCTGCTTTTGGTGGGGTTCTTTCTCCTGGCAACAAGAAGGTTAACTACAACATATAGTAAACCCCTCAGAGAATAGAAGCAATAAGAAAGAACAGACACAAAGTGCCAACAGAGACTGAAACCAAGACAGACCAAAAGGAAATGCAAGGTACATAAAACATTGTGAGAAAAATGGATGCCTGTGACGTACTCCCCACAGCAGGGGAAAGAATCAGTAGAAATCTCTCAAATGGAAATGAATCATAGGAACAGAATGAAAAATGAGCAAACATCCAGGAGATATGACATGGTTAAAATTTACAACCGACATAGCATGAAGAAATGTCCTGAAAATACATTATTAGATGGTTTTTTTGTATGACAATGACAGAGTTCACATACACAAACTGTGTCAGTGTCCTGACACGGCCTCTGGATATAATCAGGAGAGGTGAGAGGGGATTAGTTACTTTCCTTGCTGTGAATAAGCAGGAAGGGTTTATTTGGCTTGAATTTCCAGGGCAGGTAATCTATCATGGTGGGAAGGTGTGGCAGTAGAAACAAGAAATAGCATCCACAGTCAGGAAACAGAGAGCGATGAATGCTCATGCTCATCTTGTTTTTATATCCAGAACCCAAGCCCATGGACTAGTACGACCCACACATAAGGTGAGTCTGCCGTCCTCAACCTAACCTATAAACTCCTTCACACACATGCCCCAAAATGTGCTTATGTGGTGATTCTAAATCTCATCAAGTTAACCATTAAAGATGAACCATCACAAAGAGACAAAAGATGTGTGAGGTGATGGCTGTCATGGTGTTGCATGGAGGGTTGTTGTATATAGTAAAGTTTACTCTTTTTATATAAGTAGAAGGATTACGTTTCTTTTCAAAGAGAATGCTTTAATTTTTAGTATGCTTGTGAGGGAATACATTGTGATCAGAAGTGGGTGTCTGTCAAGCAGAACACAGAAAATTCAGTGTCTGACTTCCCACCCCCAAATCATACAATCATACAATCATATAATCATAGTGTGGTCAGAGAAAGAAGTCCCCATACTATGAGGGTGCAGTTTTTTTTTTTGATGGCATTGCCAGTCTTCAAGCTGGAATTGCTTTCTTTCATAGCCTTCAACCGTTTCTGGATTTTCCTATTTGATTGGTGTATCTTCAACCTGAGCCTTCTTGCTGTTACCTTGTAAAGCCTCCGAGAGCTCTGTTAGTCAACTCGACCCTAGCTCTGGGTTCAGGGAGAGACTCCAACTCAACCAAGCAATGTAGAAGAAGGACAGAGAAAGACACCTAACATCTCCTCTGGCTTATTGAAGCATGTGCATAGGACACACACATCTGCACACACATTTGCATATACTATACACACACACAAACACACACAAACACACCATGCCACACATAATACAATCACACAGAAATACAAATAAATAAGAAAAAATACCCCAGTCATTCAATTAAAGAGACAAGTCAAAAAAAAATCACCAAGCATGTTTTAGACATTCTTGTCTTAGATAAGACAAATGATATTGTACTGAAGAAGCTTAACTCCTCCGACAACTTCACGCAGTAACTGTCACCATGCAATAAGGCAACCCAGCTTGTCCACACATCTCCCAATTCTGCAGATGACAGGAAGCTCTCCTTCCCTTCCCCCATCCCATGTGTACTATTTCAACCACTGAGTCATCAGACTCTCTCCCATGATATAAATCACAGTTTATCTTAGTCCATTCAGGCTGTTGTAACAAAATACTACTGGCTGGGTAGCTTATAAAAAGGAGAAATGTATTTCCCAGATCCCT
>PVHP010013304.1:0-41227 GCA_004024765.1 Zapus hudsonius | reverse complement strand
TCGGTTCTCAATTTATTGAATTCCCTACCATTAAATGCTGCGTGCATGTTGAAAACTTGGTGAATTACATATACATGTTCAGATCATTACACAGATGTATATTTGTAAAAACACATAGATCTGAAAAATGGAAATATTTTCTAGGTTATGTTTATAAGTGAATTTGCTATTCTATTGATTCATTTTATATTCTTTTTAAAAAATATTTTATTTATTCATTATCAAGCAGAGAGAGAGAGAGAGAGAGAGAGAGAGAGAGAGAGAGAGAGAGAGAGAGAGAGCGCACCAGGGCCACCACCTTGTGGGTCTGGCATATGTGGGACCTGGGGAACCAAACCTGGGGCCTTAGGCACTGGAGGCAAGCGCCTTTACTGCTGATCCATCTCTCCAGCCCTCATTTTATATTCTTGCAATATATAATTTCAAAGTGAAATTTAGTCTCCGTTGTGACCCCAAAATAAAAAAGAAAATAACTTGAAAAATAAAAACATGTTCTCAATGAATCAGCTTTAAATGCAGGGCACAAATTCAAAATTATAGCATCAAGCAGATGTTCAACATATGCCATAGTCAGAGAGATAATTCTCATCATTATCAATTAAGTGCTCACAGGCTGACTATAATAGGTACTGTAAGGAGAATGTCAGAAGCTATAAATCTTGAGTCATAGTAAATACAGCAAAGTAAAATTTAAGTTATGTGTAGTAACATTTTTGCTATTTAATTTATGAAAAATGAAAAGTTTGTTATAAGGATTCAAGTAGTTATTTCAAGTTATGTTATTAAAGTAATAAATAATTCCTTCCAAATTGTTTCAATACTTTAGTATTAAAAATATAATAAATAAATAAAATATTTTTTAAAAAAGGGGCTGCAGAGATGGCTGAGCAGTTAAGGTACTTGTCTCTGGTGCCTAAGGCCCTAGGTTCAATTCCCCAGTACCCACATATGTCAGACCCACAAGGTGGTGGCCCTGGTGTTCTCCCTCCCTCCCTCCCTCTCTTTCTCTCACTCTCTCTGTCTCTGTATTTCTCTGCTTGACAATAAATAAATAAAATTTAATATATAGATATAATCCTTGTATAACTTCAGCCATCAAGCCTTGCTATTTATATGCATGTATATGTACACACACAAAGTCATATTTTTAAAAACCACTTAATTTATAAATATACAATAAATGATTATAATACTGAAAATATTGTAAATTATTTATAAAAATTATGAAATTATATTTAACTATCTTCACAGGAATATAAGGTAGGAAATATCTGTAAAAATTAGTCAACCATCACTAAAGAAATTTGGGTTCATTAACATCCCAGAAATACTACTAAAATCTCTTTCAAAAGATAACATGCTATAATCATGATATCAAACTCTAATAATGTTTAGGAAAACATTATTATAGAAGATTCACATTGTTAATATTTGTAACATATAGATAGCTATCTATTTGTATCAAAATATATTTGGAAGTTTACTTGGTGTTATGAATGCCTATTAAAAGTTAATCATCACTTCTACAAACTTGTTCAATAGATATAACATGAAGTGTTTCAAGGTAAACATACAGTGAAATTTTTGGTATAGGTATACAAAGTTTTCCTAGATAAAATACAGACTAAAAATATAAAAGCTAAAGCAATGTTTCTGACAGTTCTTTAGCTATTGAAACCTTTTCAGAATCAATTTCAGAGAGCTATTCTGAAGATATCCATTTGGAGATTCCCAAAGGGCAGGAGCATACACCAGAGAATAGCCTAATTTGATGTGCAAATTTACCTACAGATTTCCAGGAAAGACAAATGTGAAATGAAAGCTGTAAGTAGCCAAATGAAGGTTGATGGGAGGTGCACATGTCAGGAAAAGGAGAGTCCATTTGTGAAGGTCCAGATACACAAAGTTCATGGCAGATACACTTGCACAGAGGAGGGTGCCATTGAGGAATGCAGCAAGTGGGGTCTTGGACATGAGGAAAAGTGTAAGTTTACCAACAATAACTATATGTGGTAATTAGGTATCCAAGCAGGGAAAAAAAAAACAATCTCACACAATTGTCTATAGTTTGAGAAATTTAGTCTCATTCACAAATAGATTTTGAAAAAAAATGTGAAGGGAGAGGAGAGTCTTATTATGTAACTCTAACTGGCCTGGAACTTCCTATTGGGACCTGGCTGGCCTTGAGTGGTGTAGCCATCCTCCTACCTCGGCTTCCCAAGTGCTTAGTTTAAAGATTTGAGCTGACAAGACAAGACTCATAAAGATTATAGTCCATCAGGCCAGACAATGAATGTGAATGTAATCTAGAAAGTACATACATTTTTCAAGACCAGCCAATGGATGTATTTTGAAGGATATTTAAAGATAGCATTTTCTATACATACATAAGACTTTAAAAATATGGCCAAAAAGCAAAAGTAAAATCCAACTTGTAAATGACCTCCACAAATCAGAGAAGTGACACTTTAAGAAACTAATTAATGTTCATCACATGTTTCCATTGCCTTGCATAACGATTTTTCTTTAAGCCTGAACTTTGGAATACAATTACTTGAAAATAAGGTAGAAAAAGAAGAGACTGTGGCATAAATACAAAGAGAAGAACACACTGTTTAATTGTTTTATAATTTAAGAGAGAAGGACAGATAATACAGTAAAGATAAAAATGGAGACAAGGTAAAAGATAATCATATTTCTACTGGGATATATGAGCACTGAAATGGAATATATTGGAGTAGAAATGGAATAAAACAAATAATTGCTTGTGAAATGGGCTAAAATTTAACAGTGTAAGTCACAAAGAAATGTCTAGGAATAATGGACAAAGGTGTCACTACTGTGAATTAAGTAAAAGTTCAGAGTAAATAGTGAAAAAAAAAACTGGAAGAAGAATGACATCCTATGAAAACTTGGCTACATCCGTGAAAGATTGAATTCAATTTAATGAGTGTGAAGATCATGGATAAGCTTTTCCATAACAGTAGTTTGTGTTTCTTGCTATTTCTATCATGTTATAATTATTTTTACATTTTTGTCATTTGATTTGTCTAGAGTTCATACTTGAGAAACTAAATTCAATAATAAATGTTTATTAAATGTTTATATTATGGAATTGTGGATAAATAGAATTATAGAGTTGGATTAGTAAACATCTTACTTAATATGAGTATTATTATATTTAAAGAATATGACCATAAAAATTAAACAGTAAGCTGTTAAAACGCATGTTGACAATTACATTAATGTCAGACTGTGAATAGTTGTGGATTATAATAAAACATGGTGTGTGATATTGTAAGAGAGTTACAAAGTGTTCTTACATAAATGGAGAAAATATTGATTTTGTGAAATTGGAAGAACAATGCTAAGTGATAAAATAGTACTGGTACTTAGTAGGCATGTAATAAATAAATGATATGCATATCATTTTCAGATCCTTGTTACCGTCTATGTGGAGTTAATGTTGGTAGGCACCCCACAGGCCTCTACAAAGCTTGCTGCCGGTCAAGTACCTCAAGGTTAGAGGCAATTTGTAATATAAAACATTTCACTCGGTCTTCCGGAAAGGAGAAGATGATGGAGGAGAAATACACCTCCATAAAACTTATTCCCAGAGGAGACGATGGCAAGGTTGTTCTTGAGTCAGCAGGAAAACTATTCTAAGAAGTCAGAGAAGAAGTCATAGGAAGAAAAAAATAAATGCACTATCATGAAGCCTGTGGTTATTGCTAAAAGATAATTTCCACACCCTTCACATATTCATTCAGTTTCATGTACAAATCAACATCCAAATATCTCATTTATACCCAATACACTTATATACCTGCGATTTAACCTTTTAAATAATCTGGTAATTAGTTAATTATCTACTTGCCCAATGTATTTATTTCAGTTAAAAGGGAATAACTAAATGATAAGTGCATGAAATGAATGAACTTTTTTTTTCAATTTGCAAATGAGTGGAAAACAAATTGCATATGCTTAGCTTTGGTCAGACTCAATACTTACATCCTTGCTTTTGCTTTTTGCTATATCATTATGGAAAGACTGACATGCAATAAAGTTGATGCTTCATTAATGTGAACTTATATTCAAGTAAATGCATTTAATATTTTACCATGTGGATATTAAAACTCAGTATACTTATATAATTTAAGTATAAATATATCTAAGAACACCTTACTCTCTTCTACGGTTTATTTAATTTACACGTGTGTTGATGAGGGTAATATGAGCACAAAGGATCTCTTGCCTCTGCAAGTGAATGACCGACACTTCTGCCACTTTTTGTTGGTGGCTTTCCATGGGTGACCAGGAATTGGATGCAGGCTGGAAGGTTTTCCAAGCTTGCACATTCAACTGTTAAACTATCTCTACATTCCCTAATACATTCCCTACTTATTATTTTTGATCCAAAAACATAGAGTTACTTATAAATGCAAAATTGAAAAATGAACGTTCAATGCATTTGCAACTAAAAATAATGAATCTGACCAAAATTACTACAACAAACATGTGTACTTTGTTTTATTTTGGAAAATGTTATATCATCGTCATGAGGATAAAGCAAAGTCAATGAAATATGAAAATATTTTCCAAGAAAAATCTAGTGTTCTCATACAGATGTCCTCTGAATTTCATAATCCCAAACAGTAAGATTTTGAAACACTTAAGATATATCTAGCCCAAAATGCATTATCAGTAAAATGTAAGTCAATTAAGATATTTTTGATACTAATATAGTGATATACAATGGCAATTAATATCACTAAGGAAAAAACAGCTTACACTATATGACTACATTCTATAGCCCAGAAAAAAACAATCATAAAATTAATCCTCTCTGTAAATAAAAAAAATATTATTCAAACAATTCCATGCTATTTATTGAAATCCAACCATAGTGGGACAAACTTTTCTAAGCCCTTTTAGCATGCTGTGAATTAAAGATGAGGATGTGTATCACTGCCTCTTCCTATCTGATGCTTTTCAAGCAAAACATTTTCTTATTCACTCAAATTCAATACTTTCTTTGGAAGCATGACACGCATTCTGGATTTATCATGGGCTCAATCATTTATTCAATGAAGCGTTCAAATAATTCTTCACTCAGTACTGGACCTTTATCTCATGGATTCATGTTGATACTGTTAATAAAGGCCTGTTTCATACAATATAGAATTTGAAAATATAACTCCATGATTCTAACACATTTGCAGAGCTGTTCATTTTTAATCTAAATTTGAAACTTTTAAAAATCTCCTGTAACCACATGCAATAAACTCATATACCAGTCCCTCCATTTTAGCCTCATGCTGACCTATATGCTCTCTTTATGCATTTTTATCTTCAACAATATTCTTGAATAGGCATCTTCCAATATGAAATATTTTTACCGACTTCTTTGACTTAGTATTAAGTTCTCAAGATTCTCTTAAAATGTAACATGTGTTAGCACCTCATTTTTTGCCAAATAATATTCAACTTTATTTATATCCATACTTAACTATATCCAGTTTGTGGCTAAGAAGCAATGCTTCTATGAACAAGTATTTTAGTTACCATATTGTTTTTATTCTTCTTTCATATATAACCAGGTCTGGAACTGATAAATCAGGTCTTAGTTTTGTGGAAATTTCAAATGGAAGTGGACATTTTACATTTTTCCTAGCCAGATATGAGTCCTTGAGTCTCAATATACATTCCTTAATTGTTACTTTTGCTTTTTTGTGATGACAGGTCTCCTAGTGTGTTTGAAATACTGTCAGTTGGGTTTGGGTTTTCTTTTATGAATGATTAATGAAGTTAAGCCTTTTCTACATAATCAAGTGTCCACATTCACAAATATTTTTTGAAGAACAATCAGCTTTGATCATTTTATCATTGTTAAATAAATGTTGCTGTATTTTTAATTAAATTGTAAACAATTTCTTTGAATCATTTTTGATAGTCACAGATAGGCAAATTATTCATAACTGTACAGTTTCCACATATTGAATGATCATGTGGATATTGTTTTCCTTTTGCTGTTATTGTTATTACATTTGTGCAACACTGTCTTACTCGATAGCCAGCCCTACCTGGCAACAAACTTGCATTGATGTTCCTGACTCCATCTCTGAAATACTAACATTAATGGCATAAACCAACACATCTGGTACATTTTTCTCATTTCCTTATCCTTCAGGTATTAGATAAAAAGTTCTTAATATTGATGAATTAAGATCACCTTTTTTAAACTTCTATAACCAGTGTCATTCCCAAGAAAAATTTGCCTAAATTAAATTTTAAAAATTACATCTATTTACTATGAAAGTTTTACTGTTTGCATTAACATTTATATTTTAACATATTTGAAATTATTTTTCATGTATTCAATGAAATATATATTTCATTCTATTATCTCTATATACATATGTAACTATTTAAACTCCTTGAGAAAAAGATATATTTAAAAAAATGGATGGATTTGTAACTTTGTTTCATTTATGTCAGTCATATATTTTTCAGGGACATCTCCATACTCTTTCCCATTTAAAACTTTGTATAAATTATTCAGTGAGTGAGGATTAGGCATTCCCACAATTACTCTACAATGACAATGGTTTGGGACATTAAGTGATTTTTATTAACTTAATATAACTTAAAAGTGTCTATAACACAATCATTCTTTGTTAACAATTGTTTTGTATGACTTGTATTTTTGCTAGATCATTATTTTGACTTTGACCTGCCATTACATACTGTGGAATTGCTTTCAATGAATGCATACTTATTTGTATAATTTTATTAACTTCTTTAAAATGTTATTCTTTTCTATGGGATCAAATTATATTTCTTACTACTTTAAAGTATTTATATTTTATGGTGCCATTCTATTTTCTCAAGTGTACTACTTCCTGTCTAAATTGTAGCTCTTTTGAATTTTAGAAATAACATGTGTAGCATGACTCCTTTTCATTTAAGAAATTTTTGAAGTTTGGCTATAGAATTGACTTTCAGAATCAATTTTGCATTAGTTTCTTCTGAACACCTGAGTTTTACCGTAGGCCCTGTCTCGGTTTATAACTATAGAGACTAGAGCATTCCCTGAATACTTGCTCCTGTATAAATTTAAATCCAAAAATTTTATGAATCCTAAATCTAAGGGTTCAGACTCCCAGGAGAGTTGTATTTTTTATAGTTTATACATAATCCCATACATTTTCAGATCACCTCCATGTATTCTTAGATCTCTGTACTTCCTTTAAATACCTGAACAACATTTAGTTCCAATTTTTCACTTGACAAGAATCTAAACAGTTGACTTCTGTGTCTAGGAGGCTTCATAACGTTCTTACTACAAAGTTAAATATATTATCCAAAACCTGTCACAACTGAACTCTTGACGAAAACAACAACTTAAATAGTGATTCCCCAAACCTTTTTTTCTGCAATTTTATTTAAATACTGAGAAAATTTTTCTTATTCATTCAGCACTTATGTATGCAACTATTAATTTTGTTTTATTTTATGCATGTTTTCAGATTTTTTTTTATTTTTGTGAACTTCATGTTAAAAGATAATGATCCAAATACTTTTTGAAATATAATAACATTATTTTCATTTGTGCAATACTGTTTATAGGAAAATAATATTTTCATGTGGCCATGTACAGTGAGTACATGTGTTTAGTAGGCTTGCTTGCACTTATGGAAGGGCCCTCTGAGAGGATGCTATTTATAGACTGTAAACCAGTAAGGTTAGAAGCTCTAATTGCAGAAGGAAGATATCCAGTATTTTGACTGTTCCAATCAACAGTCACCTTAGTATCATTTTCAATGAGTATTAGAATCTTCAGCATATTTTAGATTCCTTTACTTGGTATAAAGCAGAAAAGTAAAAAAAAATGATAAAAATGAACAATAACACTAATGTTAGTCTAGAAAATTTACCTAAAAATAAAAAAGAAAGATATCATATAAACAACCCAATTTTATATCCCATGTCATAATTAAAAGGGAAGTAAAGTAAGTCCAAAGTTGGCAGAAGAAAATAAACTATAATGATCATCAACTCAAGAATGATAGTGCAGACCTCATATTTCACCATTATAGAATCTGAAGCAGAAGGATTTTTGGTCTGAAACCAATGGGGGCTACATAGTGAGACCATGTTTATATGTATTTATTTTACATTAAAATAATACACACACACACACACACACACACATATATATATATATATATATATATATATATATATATATATGTATATATGTGTATACATAACCAATACCAACAAGCACCGAAATTTGATAGAATAGAAGAAACATGAAAACATTGTGATTGTTAGTTGTGATTGTCAACTTTACAATCTGTGAGGGCATTTCCAGGAAAAATTAAAAGGGAAGATCTGCTGTGAATGTGGTTGAGACCATTTCATTGCTCCAACGTGAACTTATCTGAATAAATGATGGATAAAGTAAAAAGGAAGATCGCATCGGCATTCCCCTTACTCTGCTTCAGATGGAAGAAGCCCTCTGTTGCTACAGCAAACGCTGCCAGGCATTGTCATGTTGGACTGAGCCTGCTTAAACTGGGAGACACAACATTGATTTCCTGAGTTGCATCTTGACAGGCTTTCAAATTACTCTATGGTGTTCTAGTAATGGAAACACCATAGCATTGGAATAAAATTGTGGAAACACTTGAATGGAATAGACAACCTGGAAGGAAACTCATAAGTATGGTGAAATATATTTTAATAAAAATTTAAATTCTCTCAAAAAAGTAATACTAAGAACTTGATGGCTGAATGATTAATTTACCAAACTTTCTAATGACAATGTTTCTTAGTGATACTATATAACTTTCTCTAATTTATCAGACACTGTCAAAATTATGTCACTACCAGAACCTATATGGGCATATATAATGAAAGAGGAAGGAGGGAAGAAGAGGAGATGATAGGTCAATAACTTTATTGTCCATATGTGCAAAATCTTTCAGCAATATCAGACAGCTAAAATAAATAATACATTAAAACATTGATATAATGTTAAAAACAACAAAATAAATAAATGATGAGAAAAATATAATAGCATATGATCAGATTGGATTAGTTCAAGAGAGACAAGAGTTGCTCATCATACACATATCAACAAGCATAATACAAAAGCTATATAGAATCAAGGGAAAAACACAGTATGATATAAAGACATGAAGAAAATTATTTGAAAAAATTCAACATCAATTCCTGATAAAATTCCTGGACACTAGGTTAATAAGAAGACTATCTCGAACAGTCTAATTGACTAAACTATGCCCAAATAAAAAATATTGCATAAGCTGAAAACATTTCTGTTAAGAAAAATAATCACTTCTTCTCACCACTTTTGTTCAGTATGGTTCAAGAAATTTTACTTTGAGTAATGAAGATGAAAGATGCAAAGGTTATGTGATTAGAAAAACAAGAAACCAAATTATACTTGTTTGCAGAGTATATGCTATCTATCTAACCACACAAAGCTCTACAGTTTCCAGAGAAGACTTTAATGACTCAGAAACAATAAAAGTGAGGTAGCAAGAAAAAAAAATAAAAATATGTAGTTTTTGTGTAAATTGATATTAAGCTGAGAATTTAAGTGAAAAGTAATCAAATTTACAATAGGTAGCAAGAGAGCTAGGAATAAATATAAATAAGTTGATTATACATACATAAACAGTGTCTTTTATATTGGAGTTTAAAAATCAAGAGAATTATATCATTATTAGGTAAAATTAGTATTTGTGTAGTTCTTCAACTAATCACTAGAACACTTTTTAGATTATACTTAAAAACTGAATCCTCAAGAATTTTGGTCAAACTAATGTATCTATCATATAGAAGTTATCTGTGATCAATTTTAATGTGTATTTCATTGGAATGACACATCTATTTGACATAAGAAACAAGTAAATGTAAACAAATACTATAACTAGCATTTATAAGATATGTATCAAATGGCATATAGATAAATGTGAATAAATATAAATAGTGAAAACTACAAATAAATAAAATAATAGGAAAGGAGACTTAGTTTAACTTGGTTAAAGTCGTAACCATAATACGTGATGAATAAAACTTGTCATAGTGGCTCATGTCTATAATCCCAGGATTCAGGAGAATTAGAAAAGTGAAATTTCATGAGTTCCAGATGAGCCTAGGTTGAATTGTTAGTTCTTATCTCAAAAATGTAGGGAATTCAAGGGAGAGAAAGAGAGAGAGGTGAAAAGGAAGAAGTGACAAATCATTAATTGAACTATAATTTTTCCACAAAGTTTCATGTTATTTGAAATTGCACGTTAAGCAAGATACAACAGAATAACAGAAAATTTAAATGTATTAGCATGTATCAAATAACAACACAAACATGCAATTACTCATTTCATAAATTGTCCAGTAAAATGATTGCAGGAATTGCCGGTCTGTCAATAAGTCAACCTTTTTCTGATTGAGATAGAATAATTCAATTACATAATATTGAGTCTGATAGTTTCACAGTTAAATTCAATGTCATTTTAATAATGCAATTATTCCTCCCTCACTTAGCCATTGCATTATTAGAAAGAGATTTAGTTCTTGTCAGTAAAATGTTGTGTGGATGGATATAGCTTTGAACGTTTATTTTTTATTTAAGAGGATGAAAAAGTCAATTTTCAAGGTATAAATAAAACATTCAAGGAAATTATTTTTCTCAGTACAACAGTGCATAATCTTCATAATTTTGAGAAATAGGTATGTAGTAAGAAAGTTTTTCTTTTAAATTTATTAATTTAAATTCACATTATATTGGATTGTTTTTTCAGAATATATTAGAGAAAATTAGTTCTGGAATTTTAAATAACTTTTAGTTCTATGACATTCATTAAACTCAAAAAATAAAAATAAATACATTATAATTTGTATGCTAGATTCTAAGGTTCTAAGGTGAATATAAAGAACTACTCTTCAAAAAGTTGCAGGTCACAAGAGATGAAATGGAGATATAATTACAAATTATATCTCTAATAAATACAATGTTGAATACCTCTGGAAATTTATCAACATATTTGTATGGTGTTTGTTTAATATGTGTTTTTCCTATTATTATTCAATAAATTCTAGAAATAGAATTTTTCTAGTTTCATGAATGTATCAGAGGCTCAAAGAAAGGAGACAATTTTGATAATCATAAGACATATTTGTTTACGAACCCACCTAAATTTAAAGTTACTGTAAGAATTTGGAATAAATTATTGGGCCAGCTAACAAATGTTATTCTATCATAAGAAGGATGGGTAATATCACATATATCCTTTTTCATCATGAAATATTCTACAAATTAAGAACAAATGGATGATTATAGCACTAAGATATAATACTGAGGACAAGTCAGTGTCATTTATTGTTACACATTTCTTTTAGACATTTCTGTCCTTAACATATTTCTAGAACCTTTTATAATTTCATGATGGAATAGCATGGATAATGATGGCTGATTATGTCAATTACATGATTAGATAAATGTGTCAATTAAAACAACATCTCTCTCACGTGCTCCAAGGATTAAGAACCTTTGTGGAGGTGGTGACAGTGCAATAACCTCAGGAAGGGGAGAGCACTTTGCAGTATGGTATTCTAGCACTCATGACCTCACAGTGCCTGGTGCTACCTATACAAGACCCGCATAAAAGGAGGGAAAAAGTGATGTCATCAAAATGGAGACCAGGTGGAAAGAAGAGGTGGAGTCAGTTGAGTGGGTGTATTTGGGAAAGGAAAAAGGGTAGTCAGAGGATGAGATTATGATCATGGTATATTGTCTATATGTATAAAGATAAGCAATAAAGAAGATAAAAATAACCAATAATAATAATTGCTGTATTAAACTTTTGTCACTGAAACAAATACCCAGGGGACAACACTTAAGGGAAAATATTTAGTTTGTTCATGGTTTGGCAGTTTCAGTTCATGGCCACTTTGTCTGTGCTGCTCAATTAAGCAGGGCCTGAGCTAATGCCAAGGCACTATGAGCAGAATGTGAGACAGAAGAGGTGATTCACCTAATGATGTCCAGACAGCAGAGATGGTCCTGGAAGAAACAGTAGACATGATGCTACTTCTATTAGAAGCATGTAGCTAGTGTCCTACTTCTTGAAACCTGGCCTTGCCTCACAACCCTAATCAAGCTCCCAGATTATCAATTCAACAATGTATAAGTCATGGATGAAGGCAGATCTCTCTAAGTTCAAGAACCTCTTAGTGATTAGACCCACCAACTTGGTGACCAAGTTGTTAACGCATGACCCTTCTAGGGTATAATTCAAACTATCATAATATAAACTATTAAAAGGAAATGGTAGATTTGCTCCAAAGATAGACTGAAAAGATTTGCAATTTAAATGCTACTCTTGAGTAACTGGACCAATTGAAAACAACTTTAAAGTATAATGCCTCTTAGTGTTTATCTAATAGAATTATAACCTGTCACCACAAATATAACATTATAAAGATGCCAAAAGTTAACATTTTTAGCACACAGTTTGTGTGTGTAGTATGTGTGGCGTGATATGTCTGGCATATACATGTATGTGTAGATCTAGCATATGAGAGACTTCCTTCTGGGGGCAGAGAACTTTGCTGTGCAAGTATATATGTAGCAGTGTGGAGTCCTTGGGGGATATGTCCCTGAATGATATAGCTTGGTCATGTGGGAGTTCTGTTTCTACTTTTTTGATATATCTCTATGCTAATTTCGCTAATGGCTGTAATAGTATTTGTACCTACTTAGTAACAATAATAGTCCTTTTTCTCCACATCCTTGCTAGCAATTGTTTTTGGATTTCTATTTACTTATTTTTTCTTTATGAGAGCCATTCTGACTGGACTAAGATGATATTTCAGAGTAGATTTAATTTGCAATTACGTGATGGCTAGAGATTTTGAACATTTTTAAATACCTATTTACATGTGTTACTATATATATCTAATGCTCATTTTATCATTTTATATGTATATTTAATTTATGTATTTATTTAACTAAATACTATGATTGACAATATATTTATAGATGTTGTCTTGTAATTATAACACCTTACTTATATTAATTTCATATCATATGTATGTTAGTGTGATACATATTTGTGTGTATATGTTTATAAGTATGTTATTCATTAAGAATGAGTAATTTTATGCTCTGAAAAAAAGACAATACATGCTTGAATATTTGCTTGGGAACATAATTACTTCAGTAATTTGCTACTAGTTTCCAATGTTATCTGACAATGATGACAGTTATCAAAGTTTTTCAATTATTCTTTAAATAAGTTGATGAGTTATCATAATAGTAGCTGGGTAAACTATAAATCACAAGTCAATACTTTATGGAAATATAAAATTAAATTTAGGGCATGTTTGATTCAGATGGGTTTTATTGCAGTCACAGAATTAACACAATTTTTTTATTGCTGAGGATCAAACCCAGAACCTCATACATGTTAAGCAAGTTCTCTTCTATTGAAATTTAGTACCACTTACTAATAGAAATTATATTTGAATGCATAATTTCTTTCAATACACTTTGAGTTGCCCTTATTAATCTAGTTTTGATAGGATCTGCTACTATTATGAAGCTCAAAAAAGATGTGGTAAAAGTTGAAATCAATAATCAAATAATCTTCATGATGTTAGGAAAAATTTATTTTTTTAAAAAAGAGCTATATTATCATCTGACCAAAATTATTTTAAGGAATGGTTTCTATCAGACAAAATAAGGTACACATGATAGCCCAAAAGTCCATAAATAAAAAGGGAAGCCCAAATTTTTAAAAATTCCAAAGAAACTTCATTCCATGAATCGTTATTTTTCACAAGCTCTACCAAAAATTTTTGTCTTCAAAAAAGAGGACAACTAAATTTTTTTTTGTTTTTATGTTATTATTTGCCCCTGATAAAAGCAAAAAGAAAACTTTGAGAATTGTACCTGTGAAAGAAACATGGTTTTAACTGTTTTTATGTTTAATAAGCTCCAAAACTCTGAGTAGAAAGTAGTTTAATTCTTGGGTAAATGTAAACACTATATACATAGTTATTGATATAGTTTATAGATAGATATATAGATTAGACATATAGATGATATAGATATAGATATAAATGATTAGATGATTAGATGTCATATATAGATATTGATATAGATGATATAGATACAGATACAGATATAGGTATAGGTGATAGAGATAGAGATATAGAGATATAGAGATAGATGATATACATTAGATAGATAAATGATAGATAGATAGATAGATAGATAGATAGATAGATAGATAGATAGATAGATAGATAAAGACAGAAATAGAGATAGAGTTAAAGATAGATGTAGAGATAGAGTTAGAGATAGAGATAGATAATTCAGTGTATCCTAAGGATCTCTCAATGTGGCTTGTTGAAGGATTCTACAAATAAATTCTAAAGACTGAAACCAAACTTATTTGTCATATAACAAACTGAAAAACTGGACTAATCAAACATAATTCAAATTAGTCAATTTTGTTTCAGATCAAAAAAAATTAGTTGTAAACTTAGTGTGATGCCTTTAATCCCAGCACTTGGGAGGCAGCTGCAGGGGGATCACCATGAGTTCAAGGCCACCCTGAAACTACATAGTAAATTCTAGGACATCCAGGGCTACAGCAAGACCCTACCTCAAAAAATTAAAAAAAATTGGTGTAAATGTTTGGCTAAAACCAAGAATAGTATATTTATTAATTTATTAATTTTGTTTGCTCGTGGACTTCGAGAAATTGAAAATACAGTGTGATGCTGATAGAATAGTAACATAATAGTGCCTCTGTGAAAATCTATTACATATTTACTAGCTAAACTAGAATTCATAATCTCTGTAGCAGCACATCAAAGGCAGGGTTGATAACCTTATTTACCGTAGCAATGAAATTGTTAGCATAAATGTTTACAATGTTTTATTCAGATACAAAATCCCACTGTACTAAATTTTGGAGTGAACCATTGCTGGGGCTTAATAAATATGCAAATGCTTAAAAACAAAACTAAACTGTCATATTGTACCACAGTTCCACCTGAAAACGTGTCAATGTTAAATTTTGCACTTCAATGCTATGGTGACATTATTTATTATAGCCCAAGTGAAAAACAACTCAAATGCTCATTGATGGTAAATAGAAAACAAATTTTAGTATATAATTAACTAATTTACTCTGTCATACACTATTATCTAAGATGAACCAGAATACTGCAAGGAAGAAAGTAGCAGCAGACAGTTGTGGATGCATCCTGTAGGACTCCTTTCCTTCAGAATCCCATGACAGAAAATCATTGCTTCAGAATGATTCACAGTTACACCGTGCATAGCGAGAAAGAAAGGAAGTGCTCAGCGTGAAAGTTGTTGAAACTAGAGAGAGAGACAGAGAGAGAGGATGGTTTCATCCCATTACAATCACATTTTAATAAGACATTTCTTAAATTCTGTTCTATACACTGTTAGCCATTTTCATCTTCTGTTGAAACTTTGCTTTTTTTAAAGTTATGAGTTGAGACCATAAACACACATCCAACACAAATATATTCATATTAATTGATTTACTTTATTTTTGTATCTTTTTGTGTGTATTGAGTGTGCATGAAGTTTAGTGTGTGAGGCTTGTCCTGATTTTTAAAACAACAATGCTCATGTAATTTGAGAACTAATTAGTGAGAAATGACTTTGCTTAGAGTTCTTGAGAACTGCTAATTCTTTCTAGTTTCCATATTTAACCTTTCAAAATGTACATGCCTGCTGGAGTACTAAGGGATGGGTGTTTTCTTGTTTCCTAATGTTGCATTTTCTATTATCAGTGATCAAAACTGAGGCAACCTTGAACACAGCTTACCCTGTTCAATGACTTATAAACACCTATTTGAGGGTTAACATAAGTGATGTGTTTAATGCTACTTTTTTCTGAAATATCTTCACGTGTGAGTTCAAGCTTATTTTCAGAAATGACTGGCTCTTTAGAGATTTCCTGCATCTATGAAGAATGAACACAAAGCTATTTATCTGGCTTATTGGCCAGCAGGGAGTAGCAAAATGAGTGCAGGTGCATCCTGTCTCACCTATGTGAATGCTGTTTCTTTTGATTTGCACCATTATGTCACAAACTTGAAATATACTCCGAATTTTTGACAGATACTGACAGAAATCAGAGAACTTAATGAAGAAAAACTGTAACAGTGTAAGAAAAAGAGGATTTGCAATAAGTAGTTGAGAAGCAGGAAGGAAAGGAATGTGAAGTTTGACCTTGATTTTTTTTCCATAGAATTTCCCACACATAAACACCTTTCCCTCAAGATTATTTAAGTAGAGTCTAGGATGTGTGGCATAACACATGTCAGGGCAAGGTCACACATGAGAGGATGCGTCAAGCAGTACCGATGGACTGGGGAATATAGATTTTCATATCAACAGGTTCAAGTTGCTGACAGATTGGACATACTTGTGAAGACAAGGGATCCCACAGGAAAAGTGTGTTTCAGAAATTAATAGCTGATCTGACTGCTTTAGTGTGTTGTGAAAAAGAAAGAAAAAGAATGGCTAAGCCTGAATAAACTCAGAGTTCTATGATTAAACTCGGGGATTCTGCTCAATATTCTTTTTAAAATATCTTAAAACAGAAAATAACAATTCAGCAAAATTATTTCATGAAACGTTACTCTTTTATTTATAAAGTTTAGTTTTTTTCCTGCTTCTATGAAATTAAGCTGTGCAAATAAATTAAGAATTTGTTCAGTGAAAAAAATAACACATACCTCTATGTAGGACTATAAATATATCTTCAATGCCATGTTCAATTATAGTGGCCATTGTCGTTATAACAATGAAAAGACAGCAATGAAATACATTAACTGCTGTTCCCTCTGATGGAACAGAATTCTTAAATCAAATAGCATCATGTCTCTTCATAGAGTTTCCGGAGTGCCTGAGGTTGTATATAATAGAGGGAAGGACTCCATCCAAAGTACTAAAAATGAAAGCCTGTCTGTCACCGGGAATTAGTGCTAATACTGGGTTTCCTGTGAGTGTATTGATTAACTCACAAGAGGAAGGAACCAGCTTTTCACATTAGCGACACGATATTTAGCAAGTTTTTTTTTTTTTAGTTTTAGTGCTCAGAAACTAAATGTTTCTTTCCTTTCTCCACAACTTTCAAAAAATGTTTAAAAATTTTGATACTTAGTAACTCATGAATAAATATTTTAAAAATATTTAAATGCTTATATTCAAGGACTGTGCAGTGTCTCCAGCATCTTTCATGCATATCAGTATGTGAGCATGCATATGCAGACTTACACGTATACAGGCACACATCTACACATAGCACACAGAGAAATTGAATTTGCACCAGAGTTATTAAGAATGATTAAACACAGCATTTTAAGGTAGACATAATGACACCAAGTCAAGTTTTAGTGTCAAATTTATTTAAAATTTCATGCTTCTATGTCAAAAACAAAAGTAAGCAAGCAAACAACATGATACAGAGAAACTTGTTTAGAAAATTCTGTTATGCTTATTAAATTAATAAAATTGGAAGAATGCATATGTAGCTTTTGACTAATTCCAGAAATAAGTCCTATATAGCCAATCTATGGAGATCTATCTTGCTCAGTGAAATATTACAATGCAAATATTCTCTCTTTCACTCTCTCTCTCTCTCTCTCTCTATATATATATATATATATATATATATATATATATATGCACACATACATCTCTGTGTGTATGTGTGTGTTGTAGTGTGTGATGTGATGTGTGTGTGTGTGTGGCACATGTCTCTGTGTGTAAAGATGCCTGCATCCAGTTTATTTGTGTCTGGAAGCCAGATGGAAACATTAAGTACCCTCTTCTGTCTCTCCTTTACATATATCCTGGGCCTGGAGTCTCTTCCTCAAATCTGATCTGCAGTTCTTATTGCTGGGAAGCCTCAGGAATTCTCCTGTCTCCACCCTCAGAACTGGGCTTACAGATTGCATGACCTTGATGAGATTTTTAGCTGGGAATCAAACTCTGGTGGCCTCATACCTTTTCAGGACTTCATTATTTTTTAAATTAATATCTTTATTATGAGTAAGTATATACATTGTATCAGCAACCCTTGTGAAGGTGTCCCTTTTTCCTTCCTTTCTGTCCCCTACCCACTGGTGTCCTTTCTTGGTTTGCATACTGAATCTTCATTCTTAGAAGTTTCAAGAATTTTTACCCACTGATCCAGCCCCATGTATTTCCTTTTCTTCCATAGAAATATTCATTACAAAAATCTACTTTTCTGTCCTCAAGTCCACAACTCTAGTTATTTCATCCTACCGTACTTGAACGTAGAAATACAACAGGAACCATGTACTTTGGAAATGGGAATCTGCTAGTGGATAATGAGTCCTTGTAATTCTCATCTAAGTGCAAAATATGCATTTAAATAAAATATTGGAAAGGGGCTTTCAACCTTTCAGATACTGCATGCTTTTCCATGCCTCTCTGAAACCACCAATTCATGACAGTCATAAACATTTACTTCTGTGATTATCATTTGTAACCATTAGGTAAAATTATACAGTAGTGATTATTCATATGATGATTTCCAACATCAGGAATGAAAGAGAATACTAATTTTCTTCCTAATATTTTTAGTAAATTTTCAATTTTGCTTTAAGCTATATAGAAAATGCTTCAAATATATTTTAAAATCTCATAGTTTTAAAAAGTAAAAATTATTTTAGCTGTTTAATACTTTCTTCACTTTACTATTTGATTTCCCTTCTCTACATTGATGTGATGTTTGGGAGCTATTGAGTTCATATGAGGTCTTTAAGTGTGTGTCATAGGCACGACAGGGTTTGTGCCCTAAGTGGAAAAAAGAATGAACTCCATTATGTAAGGGACAGTGAAGGGTAAAGACAGCTGTTGTGAAATCAAGGTCCTTCCCAAGAACCATTCATGCTAGATCCCTGATCTCTGTCTTACAGCATTTCCAACGGACTGAAATACGTATTTGCTTATTTAGACACAGAACTTAAGGCATTCTTTTAAACTGCCAAGAATAAGGTGGTGTCATGTAATTTCAAACATGTAAATTGGATGCATCGAATATATGTCTTATGAAGTTTATGAGTAAGTCTAAAGAAAACATATTTATATGATGAAAAGTTGGCTTTTATATGTCTAATAATTAAAATAAAATCCTAAGTTTTACTGGATCTGGTAATAAATTCTTCACTATACTTGAGTTGTGGAACCTACAGTATTTTTCTCAGAGAGATGACCCCCACGTGAACAGTGTGGTAACCCCAATGGAAGGGAAATATACAGGGACAACATAGTGATTCCTGATCTTTCTCTTTTTGCTGTTTTTTTTCATCAGACATTAATTGACTGTAGCCAGGTCTGTAGGCTGATACTCAGTAACTATAACTGAACTATCTAAGTGTGTCACAAGAACTTCCCAATGGAAAGTGCCCCATTTTGATGATTGTTTGAAAAAAGTGTTCTTTATGAATTCCTCCAATATGTAGGCTAAAGATGTGTATCACAGTTCCACCATGATCTCTAAACAGAGCTTTCCTGGAGAGCAGTAGAGTAAATGGATGATTCCCAACCTCAGTGACAGTCTTGTCTTTTGTTTAACCAATGTGTCCTTCAAACATCTGGGTGTACTCGGTTTTCATAGCTGTTTCCATAAATGATAGTGATTTTAGTGGAGTAATGATAGAAGGAGACCTAGTCCTTGGGGGTATGAATCCTCAACTTAGAGGAGGAGGACTTCAATTGACCTCATGAAGTTACTTTGACTCACAAGCAGTAGCCTATTAAACATGTTACCAAAAGATTATTCCTTACTGCTGGCCACAGTGCTCCCCTCCAAGCTCATCACTACCCTCCATTTCAGCTGCTCTCCATTGCTTTTGGAATTATTGTTTCATCTGCTGTCTTTTATGATTTCACCAGTGCCTTCAATGTAAGATTAAACACAGAAAGGGACAATGTGCTATACATGTACATTTGCTTTAGGATCTTTGGTTAGCACTGTAGTTCTATTTTTTCTCCTCTGAGAGTGAATAAAATTGAGAGTCGATATCATCCGCAAGTCAAGTAGAGCCATCTGAGGACTTGCTTTTCTATTGTTCTAGCCACTTAGAATTTGTGTCACCTTCATTTTTTTTCCAGGTTTGTATGATCTTGTCAGGAAAAAAATAGATTCCACAAAACCCAAGGATGGATATACTCATGAATATGAGGATAATTATCACATTTTATACCCTATTAATTTGCTTCAGAAATAACATTGGGGAGTTAGGTATATGCCTGGGTTTTATTCCTTAGTTCCCACACAAAGTCAGATGCACAAAGTGGAGCACCCTGATATGCCTATTTTCTCCCTCCCCTGCTCTCTCTTCCTATCTCTCATAAATAAATGAATAGTTTAAAAAGAAATGACTTGGTAATACCTTGCACTTAAATTTATATTTAGAATTATAAAATGTTTAATAATTTTACCAAGACAAGAAAATCATGCCAATATCACTGTGCCTATATTAGTGTCTGTATACAATGTGTGTGCATGTGTGTGTGTGTGTGTGTGTGTGTGTGTGTGTGTGTGTGTGTGTGTGTGTGTGTTTAGGCAAGGAGATGCCACTCTGCACATGTGGAGGTCAGAAGACACCCTCAAGTGTTGATGCTCTCACTCCACCTTGTGTTGTTGTCAACTGTCAGCAATGCTTGACTAGCTGATCTCCAAGCTTGAGCATTCTCTCCTCACCAACTAATGTCTCTTGGAGAACTACCATGACAGGCTTCATGAACTCTGAGGGGCCTAGGCCGGTTCCAGGATTGAGGAAGTCACTGGTTTCTGGTAATGTTCGCAAAACCGGATGAGGGGTGGTTGAGTCAAGACACGGTCTTGCATTAGTTCCTGGAAACTATCTTGCCCCACCAGAAGGTTGGAATATAGAAAGAAGAGGGGATAATGGTTGGGTAAATGTGCCAAAAATATGTAACTCCAAGGGCTGTAGAAATTTACTGTTTAACTCATGCTTGCTGTTGAAAAATTATAAAAACCCCTAGAGCCCTATGCTCAGGATCCATGCTGAAACCCACTGCGCGGGGCAGATACTTGGACCCCAGCTAGCTGGAAATAAACCTCTGTGCGACTTGCATTATAGTGGTATCCTCTTTCCTTCTGAGGGTGGTCGACCTGGGACCCTAACATTCCAAAACCATGTTGTTATCACAGAAGTGTGCATTACTTGTGCAGACTTTAGATGAGTGCTGAGGACTTGAACTCCAATCTGTAACCTGTAAGGCAAACTCCTTTTAGCACCTTGCCACATCCTCACCCCAGTATCATTTGAAAATTGTCTGAAAATTCAAAAGATTATCTTAATCTCAGAAATTCATTACAGATAATTCCGAAAATGAATTTCTAAACCAAATGCCATGTAAACAAAGTATCCACTGTGTGCACATGCTATAAAAATATTGAGCAGAAATAAAATAAGATCACAGATTATGACTAAAACAATAATTGAAAACTTCATCTTGTCGGGTTTATTTCCTCATTGTAGATAACTTTCTAAATGTCAAGGATTAAAATAGTCTCAAGAATGCTACTATGTTGAGTATTGATGCATTATTTTTGTTTTGGTAACACATTATTTATTGGATTTCTACAATGTGGTCAGAAGACTCAAAGTAAAAAGGAACTGCTTGACCTTGGAAGTTGGTTGAAGATTGTTGGACATGTGGTTCATCTTGTTGGCAAACTCTCATCTAAGCCTCGTTTTTTAATTTATTCATAGAAAAAAGCATATTTTAATTCTGTAAGGCATTATTTAATCAATTAGTATATTAATGACAGTATTTAATACTAAAGTATCTATGTATTTTTAAACAGGAAATAACCTAATACATTAATACGATAGAAAATACAACATAAGAAATGATACATATTGAGTTTGTATAAACACCAAATAGTATCTATATCCTGGACCATCACCAAGACATATTAATTATCTGAGCTAAAGGTTTGTTTTCATTTATAATATTTTTCTATTTATGCATACCTTGGATATAGATGTGTTATAATAGTTATTGAATGATTTTCACTTACCTCAACTTAACAGCAGCTATTGCATTTCTGGTCATATAGTCTCAACATGAAGCATAAAGAATCATAAAAATGATGCTATTATTTATTGATAGAACAGATACAATCTCAATATCAGAATCGATGGAAATACGATGCTGTTAAAGACTAGTGAACCACATAAGTGTGTGGAGCTGGCTAATGGAATCTTTCCTCCAGTTGCTTAGCAGTGGCCCTTCCTGAAGCTAATGCCAGTACTCAGATGCAATTAACATCAAAATGGCCTTAAAGAGATGAGCGCAAGGGCAATGCATCATGTTTGGAAAAAATACCACATAGTTAAAGAGGCTTGGCAAATGCACTCTACCATTCCAGAGCTGAGGAATTTCAGAATAATGGATTCTAAACCCAGAGGTGTCCGGGAAATATCCGAAGTTTCAAAAATGAATTCTGTGCTTGACAATTTAGCTTATGGAAGATTGCTTGCTTAGCAGACACAAGGCACTGGGTTTGGTCCTTAGTGTTAAAATTTATAATAGTGATAATAGTAATAATAGTACAAATGATTTTCTAATGCACAATAAATTGTGCCATTTTTCACAAAATGATTAAATGATTTAACTTTCCACCTTTGATAAAGTAGACTTATTTATTTGAAGATCTTTTGTTTAAACATATAATCATGATTGACACATGATCCTAAATTGCATTTCTGGAATAATGCCATGCTTAATCTAAGTTAGAAAGACAAGAATATTTCAGAAATTTTAATTAATGCTTTATACAGTATTACTTCAATTTAGAAACACAACAAATTATTAAGCTGCCAAGAGATGATGGTTTTAGTACAAGTGATAAAGGAATTACTGTATTTTCTAGTTTATTTTAACAATGTCCACAGCCAGCAACTTGAGGCTGCACATATTATGATGAAGTATTAAGTGAACTTCCTATAATGAAAAAGCAATTAGCATTGTTCAGACAGTGTTATAATGAGTTAATATTAAAACCAAACTCATAAAAAATATGTTTAGCTGGGTATGGTGGCAAACTCCTTTAATCCTAACACTTGGAAGACAGAGGTAGTAGGATTATTGTGAGTTCAAGGTCACCCTAAGGTTACATAATGAATTCCAGGTCAGACTCAACTAAAGCGAGACTCTGTCTCAAAAAAAAATTATATATATATATATATATATATATCAGTTTTAATGCGTGGCCAACCATGCTGAGGAGAGATTTTTGGTTGATCCAGCTGCCTTTGAGTCACCCAGGATCCTGGAAGTAACCCCAATAAAAATTGGCTTACTTAAGTAAAAAAAAAAATATACTTTCTTCCTAGAAATATTTAATCATTTCCTTCCCACATAAATTCTATTTGGACAGTTCAATGCACTTTGTTTATCTGAGAAAATCGACCCAAACCAGACTCTGCACATTAAGAGACATTTCAATAGTCTAAGAAAATACTTTTCAGTTCTCTGCTATAATTACCCAGTATATTCTAGTAAAACAACTTTGAATCAACTCTGTTGGGGAGGGCTTATCAATCAACCAGCAGGTCCAGATAGAATGACTGCTCACAATGTCATGAATTGGTACCCATTTTCCTCCTCTCATCCCCCAAAACTTTGAGGGCCCTTTTCAGTGGGATTGCTGAAATGGTCCATGGGATGGGGGAGATGGTTATGAGTTGTATAATCAGTAGTAAGTCTTTGTGTGTGTGTGTGTGTGTGTGTGTGTGTGTGTGTGTGTGTGTGTGTGTGTGTGTGTAAGAGTCTCTGTATTTCTACTTTGAACTGTTTCGAGTATTCTTGGTGTCTGTTTCCATTGCCCTGTTATAGGCTGTCTGACTTGGGTAGAAACAGCACTCTTGCTCATCTCACCACTTCCTCAAAGGTTTCTTAGGTCCTTAGATGGTAAGGGTGGTTCATCTCCTGCCTGGGTGTCAACCATCATCTCAGGTCCTGTTGGTGGAACTGAGTTGTCCATGTTTCTCGCTGCCTTCTGAAAAATACAAACAGAATCTCAAAGGGAGAGTGAGATAAGTATAGTGTAAATGAGACAAATATTGTTACATTGGTGAGATTCTAGTGGGTGTAGCCTCTCTATAGCCCATGGTTAGTGGGGGCTTGCCATTGGAGTCCAGCTCTAGATCTCCATACGAGTTTGCCTTGGGTCCCAGTTGCAGTTAAGGGGTCCTTGTTATTGAGAGCAGGTGTCTTAGTGCCACTATTGCACCAATGAGTACTTATTGCCTTGCTGGTCTCTGCCTTTTTGCAGTGTCCTCTGCATTATCAGACCATCAGTCAGTGTTCTATAGCAGCGTCCTCTGATTTCTCCAATTAGCATTGGTCACTTTCCCCTGGAAGCTCCTGTAGTGCCTTCCAGCACTAAACAGGCTACGATCTGGGAGTTGGCTTCCTTTCCAGATCACTGGGGTGTCTTGGTGATATGTGACAGCAGCCTGTGATATCTTCAGCAATAGGGTCTTATCTTTTACCTGGGGTGGGTATTCAAGAGCTTTGACATAAACCTGCCTTGTTATAGGGACCTCACAAATCTCTCTGGTCAATGACTAAGTGTGTTAAGTAACAGAGCAGAGCCATTTTTATCAGGGTTCGACTTCCTCCACCCTCTTCAGGGCCCTTACCAGAGGATTCTTCCATCTTCCTCAAGAGCTTACTGACCAAGTCAGAATTTATTTTAATAATTCTTTATGGATTTAATTTACTGTATATCTCATCTGCCCTTCCAACCCCCCCCCCAAATCCTTTCCATCCTTGTTGTCAGTCTTACAATTCAAGTGTCAGGTTTGCTTGCTATTTGATTTTACCCTGATTGGAAACCACAGGTTAGGGACTATATGTGGTACTTGATTCTCGTTCTATTCGAAGTCCATCCACTTTCCTGCAAATGTAATATATTTAATATTTCTTTTATTTGAGAGGGAGAGAGAGAGAAGGAGGCAGATAGAGAAGGAGACTGGACACGCTAGGGCCTGTAGCCACTACAAAGGAACTCCAGTTGCATATACCACCTTTAGCATCTGGCTTTATTTGAGTACAAGGGGAATTTAACTCAGACCCTTCTACTTAGCAGGCAAGCACCTTAACTGTTTAGCAATTGCTCTAGCCTCCACTCCAGACTTTTTTTTTTAAATTTTAATCCTTTAATTAATACACAATTCTTCAAAATTAATTTTTAACTTCTATGTATATCTATGTCTCTGTCAAAATCTGTCCCTGTATCTGTGAATTATGGTCAGAACTTAAAAAATAGCTAATGCATAATAATAAAGTCAATATATCGAGTTGAATCAATAAATAATTCTGTCACATATGCTCATAATTGCATATTTCTGTATATTGGCTTTATAATCACCGAGAATGTTGACAAGGAATGGTGTATCTTGGTTTCAAAGATGCAGACATATATGAAAATATGCTATGGTTCCCAATTATGCAATTTTATTCGTTTAGGTATCAATTAAAATATAAATTTAGTTTTAAACAAGATTTAAAATACTATGTAGTTAGATAGATACTTTTCCACATATTTACCAAATGTCCACATATAAATTATATGGCTTGGGTACATTTAGAGTATTTGTCTAAACATAAAAGCAAGTGCAAGATAAGTATTCTCATGTTTCTATGTCTATAATACAGAAAGCCCCACATCATCACTACTTATAGGACTGGTAAAGCAATTCTATTTTAGTTGAGATATTCAAATTATAAACATTTTCTGTCTATCCCCCAAATGTTTCAGTGCTAATAATTCATGCAACATGCATCATAAAACTCATACAGTATATATAATTAAATCAAAGGTGATATTTTGATATGAAAACCAAAAATACAACCATGCTAATAAGCTCACTGTTCCAAAGGAAAGCATTCTTATTTACTAAATCCCCTAATGCTACCAGTGTAATGATATGGAAGGATATGAGAGGACTATGCACTTGATTTTAGCAGTTAACCAAACTCTGATTTTGAGAAGATCCATCAGAGAAATTTCTTATTTTGCTGTGAAGCATCTCACTAACTACAGTGCACACATCAAGGAAGAGAGGTCTGAAGAGGGTCTCAACGGAGAGCCTGCATTAGAACTATTTACCTCAAAGGGGAGAAAGGCTTACTCCCATCACATTGGCAAACTGTGGAAGAGATTCGTGGTTCTCCTAAGAGACATCCTCTCCAAACTGGGAAAATTGGGGTGTTTCTATGCCAGCAACAGTCGTTTCTGGTCTGGTTATAAACAAATTAGAGTTAACCATTCAGGATGAGCATAGCTTTCCTAAAGCTTTACAGAACAGCTCTTGGGACAGGGAAACATCAGCTCTGTTAAAATGCTAAAGTCAAAAGTTAACACAGGGCTGGAGAGATGGCTCAGTGATTAAAGTGCTTGCTGCCAAACCTAAAGACCAAGGTTCAATTTCCTTGTAACCACGTAAAGGCAGATGCACAAAGTGGCACATGCATATGGAGTTCATTTGCAGTGGCTAGAGCCCATATCAAGATCATTTCCTCCTCTCTCTCCCTCTCTCTCTCTCTCTTTCGGTTTTCAAGTAATGAATAAAAATATTTTTACAAAAGAAAAAAAAAAGTTAGCACAGACAATAATAGTGTTTCCCAAAACTACTCAGTAGTCACTACTACTGAGTTTGAAATGATGAAGATATACAAGTAGCAAGATGGAAGGAGGCAATGGATATAGATTAAACAAATTTCAACACTTTAATGAGTATGTGCCAAATTCATTGATTGAGATGCTATACTGGTGTAGAATACATCAACTTTCACAGGGGTTACAATATTCACAACCTAGTGTGTGTTGGTGATATCCAATAAAATTAGTTTTAAACAACAATGGTAAAAGAAAAGTCACTTCATTAGTGAAGTTAGGAAAAAGGAAGAGGTTTTTATCTAATTTTGATTGGAAGAAAACATCTTGAAAAATAACATAATTGTATGGTGAAAACTTAACAGATACTACGGATGAGACAGATAACATTAAGAAAGTAATGCTTACTTTGCTATGGTGGTTTTCTACTGTCACTATATAATCTGTGAAGTACTATGTCTGGGAATTATTTTTTTTATTTTTTGGAACTTATTTGAATTTTTTTTATTTTTAATTATCTTTCAAAGGTTGTTTCTTTATGGCCTTTTTATATATACTTGGGTTCTGTTTCTCTCCCTTCCCCTCCCCACCCCATTCCTGCCTAAATCCTTCCACCCCAGTACTTTCAAATTTGTGAAAAGTTGGTTTGGCTAGACATTAAATTAATTAAGCGTAAGCCAGTATACTTGCTTTTTTATTTTTCTTCTACTTTTGCTTATGTTTGAAGACATTCCTACATAAGTTTAGAAATAATATTTATGTAAATTACAATTTTCAAGTGCCATCTTTAGTACTTGCTACTATCCAATTAAATATGTTCTTTAAAGGAGAAAGTAAATCCAATACGCCATTTCCAGTTATATTTAACACTATCGGGGTTCAATAGTGTTTGGAAATGTATAATCATTAATTACTTTGGATATATTCATTTGTCCTTCTTCTTCTGCCTCCTTATACATTCTCACTTTAACTTGCTAATTATAAGGTCAGCCTTATTATTTTTCACAATAATATACTTACCAGTATATTTCAATCAAAGGAGGATTCATTATTCTTTATAGAAAATAATGTACTTACATACTAAGTAATTTTTTTCAGCAATCCCACAACAAATAAATTGTGGCAGTAGCTTTACTGTGACCTCATATCCACACAAAATTTGATTTATTGTGCACTTTCATTTTAAACACCTTCCCTATTTGCTAACATAGTGATAAGTATATTACTGAATAATAGCAATATGAAGATCATATTCATTTAGAGTTCTGGTTTAATTAAACCTATAATAAGCAAATTTTTTAAATTGAAAATATAATGGAATACATTTTCACTACTTTGTCATGTTAAAAACGATAAACAGCTTAGAAAATATAGTTAATGCACAGTGGTTCAATGTAGTATGTGGGAATACAATCAGACATTGGCATTTTCTGCAAGAAATTTACTTTTAACACAACCTAATAAGTAGAGAGGAAAAGTGTCTACTAAAAAATAATCATTTCATTTTTTACTCAAGATACCTGCCATATCATAATGATGAAAGATTTCTTGTATGGGTAAGACAAAGCTGAGCTATAATGAGGCTATTCATTTTTCCTAGATCAGCAAATAAATGAACTGTAAGTAATGGACTCCAATTTGGAGTTCTTTTTTCATGCTGAAAATAAGGGCTTTGAAAACTGATAAATCTTTGAGTGTCTCTGCATGTTTAGTCATTTGAAATGAATTTAGAGGGGTTGAAAGGAAAGGAGGCCTGAATCTCTTTTTATATTCTGTAAGAGGGTAGGACTGTCATGACATCCTGAGAGTTTCTAAGGAAAATAGAGGTGTCTGCAATCAATAAACTAAGAAATAAAATAAATGTGAGGAAAATCCTCTAATTTTCACTAAACTAAATAAAATAACTTTACAAAATTTATAAAATTGTAAGAAGCTCTAAAAGGAAACAAGATAAAATCAGAGAACAAAAATTTTGAATGAGTCACATTCTAAAATTCAACAATGTAAAATTGTGAAGTTTATAATTCTAATGCCTAGAATTTACGTTATTGAAATTTCAATCATGTTGCATAAGAAAATTTTAGAAATATTAAAGCAGGATGGTAAGTTCATGTTCTAATCACAGTTTTATTAATAAAATTTTATCTGAGTAAAATCACGTCAGAAACTTCTGTAGGAAGGTTTTTATCTGATTTATTGATTAATTTCTAGTATTCTTATAAACTGAGGCAGGGGATATCTTCCCAAGCATTTCTAATACCTGATACCAGGTGATAGAAATCAAGGATGTGATCGCCTTTGCAAACAATTAGTTATAAAATCATGTTCCTATGTTTTAAAAAAGACATTGCCCTTAATGTTTTTAAAATTGCTTTTATTCATAACAATTTTTTTTGATATTGTGTGGAGGAGCTATACATATAGTGTGTGAAAAAATTGCATCTGCTCTAAGACAAATTTATAAAAAATAAAATGTCTAAATGTGTTCCTATAACTATGTTGAGTAAAATTGATCATTTTTAATGTAAGAAGTAAATTAATTATTTTTATCCTAAAATAATCTTTAGGATGATATATAAAATTCTTGCTGAGAATTTTCTACCATTGTAAAAAAAAGTCATCATCAGTCTTTCTTCACTTTCATTCACATGATTTAATTTAATTAACTCAGCACTTCTAAAATTAAGATAAAATATTATTTATTTAATATATAAATGATTTGTGATAAAGTGAAGTATTACATTTTTAAACTCATTTGTTAGAAGATTTATGTTAACTCACTTCTTCAAAGATACATCTTTACATCAGTGAGATTCTCTGATACCACTATGTTATTATGTAAAGTCCTCAATGAGTTGTTGATCCTATTTTCTATTGTATTGCAATCAGACAAATAGTTCTACTGTATGGAAGAAGTTTGGAAGGAAAAGGAAGTCACCTTAAATATTCAAAGCACTGAAAAAAAAACAGACAGGAAACTATTTGAATGACTTGGGGAAACTCTCAGAAAACAGCCGCTGTGGGTGGGACGGGCAGATATCGTTTATTGTATGTGGAGAGATTATATTTATAGAGAGGAGAAGCCAGGAGAATTAGGGGGAGGGGAGAGCAAGGGGATTGGTTAGGGCAGAGTGGTAAGTGGGCACCTTGTGAGTGGATAGGTGCGTGTTAGCAACCTGTGAATGTTTAATTTGCATAAATTGAGTGGCTTGAAGTATATGATTCTAGACATGGTTTCCATGGTGATAGTTGCACAGACATTTGTCACCTGGAGCTGTCACTTCTCAGCCTTGCTGGGGCTAGAACACAGGATTCATTGTGGCTGGCTAGGGAGCCTGGGGAGGTTTAGGATTAAGGGTGGAGGGTGGCAAAGCTCCTACAGGATTTTAGTGCAGAGACTACCCGGGGCTTCAGCCTGTCTCAACTTCCCTTAACCCCATATCCTCTGTGCCCTTTTAGCAAGGTACTGCATAAGGAACAAGGCATGGGATGTGGGCTACTGAGAAATCAAACTGGAGCTGAGCTAGAAACATCTTCCCTGTCGTCTGGTTGTCAAGATCCTGGAAAGAGCCTTAGGGGAAGAGAGAAATCACCAATGGTGTTAACAAGCAGTGGAACCTGCAAGCCTTATAGCTGACCATTTAGGTAATGGTACCAAATGGTGTATTAGTGACATGTATGTTATGGGAGAAACTAACTGTTCTTTGATTAGACTGAAGGCCCTAGGGGGAGGATATTCATACTTAAAACCTAGTCAAAAGTCTCTGGCTGGTGAGGTCATAAGCCCCAAGGGAGTAAAAACTGCTATTTTCTGCATAAATAGATATATTAAGCCGACAAACTGCATTAAACCCATATGTTTATGCCTTGCATTCTGGAACTTCCCCTGTGTCTATAGCTACAAAAAAAAACTTTCCTCCCATAAACTGTGCCTGGTTTGGAGATTCATCCCAGAGGAATGTGGCTGACTATGACACCATCCAAGGTTCCATGTCCATTGCAAAATAGATGACAGAAAGAATATAAGAGCTAAAGAAAGTGTAGGATGGCTTACAAAGCTGTCTTCCAGATACAAACTGTCCTTGATATTCACAACTTCACAGTGCCTAACATTACCTACCAAGACCTTCACAAAAGTAGGAAAAAACCGAGGATATCAAAATAGAAGAGAGACTAATTAGGAAAAGGAGATTCAGTAGAGGATGGATTTGGGAGGAAGACAATGAGGACTATGTTTTAGTGTCTATACTTACAAAAGTTATCAAAAGTTAAGAAAAGAATAAGTGACACTGAATGTTCCATAACTCAAAAAATGTCACAGAAGTAGAAAGGCCTTACTATTTACTGTCAACAAGTTTGGCAGTTAATCTTCCCTGTGTATTCTCACTTTTCTTTAAAATACATTGAATTTTATTGATTAAGGTATTTTGCCCTTCCCTTTGACACTTGGCATTCAATTTTGTCTATCTTGATTGTAACATATAATTTCTTGCCATAGGCTCACCGAAATTTAAAGTGAAATGATAACAAATAAAAGTGAAATAAATTCATAAGAAAAAATAATTAAATAATTGCATAAATAAGATAAATAAAACAATAAATAGAAAGAGAATATTTCTGACTTATGATTATGAAAAATGGGTATTATACTATACATATGTTCCTGAAAAAATATTAAAAATATAACTCGGGGCTGGTGAAATGGCTTAGTGGTTAAAAATACTTGCTTGCAAAACCTGCCAGCCCAGATTACTCAATTCCACAGTGCCCAAGTAATGCTACATATACAGCATGTTGCAGGCATCTGGAGTTTGTTTGCAGCAACAAGAGGGCAGGGTATGCTCGCTTTCAATCTCTCTCTCAATCTCTCTCTCTCTTTCTCTCTCTCTACCACTCTCTCTCCCTTTTTCTCTTTCTCTTTTCTCCCCCTCTCTCCTATTCTCACAAATTAAAAAAAAAATGCAATACACGACAGCATTCTGTCAAAGCTCTTGATTACCAACCCCAGGCCTGAGGCGAGATCCTATTGCTGCAGAAACACAGAAAGCCATCTATCAGTACCGAGAGCCCCTACGAGGTCCAGAATGGTAACCAGCCCCCAGATGGTAGTTAGTGCAGAGCTGGAAGGCCCTGCATAAGCTGCCAGGGGAAACTGGTCAATGACAGCTGGAATAAACAGAGATCACTGACATGAAACGCAGTCTGCCACCATGAGTAGGCTGAACACACTACCTACTGGGAGAGAAGAGTGAACCATGAAGGGAGCACTTGTGCAATGGAGGTGCCAAAGCCTGGGGGAGGCAATCAACAGCTGATAATTCGGCCAAGAATTTCACTCTGTGAAAGGGAGTCCATGATTGGAACTGGGATTTCAGGGTAAATTACATAGGGAACCAATATCTTAGGACACGAAAGAGAAATTCATTTTATAAGTGATTTACAAAAAGCTACCAACAATAGAATCTAGGCAACTCAGGAAAGTGTAGCTCAATTAACCTATGCTGATCTCACTCTTTTCGATGGAAATTCTGTTTGCATTTTTCAGAAGGCACCAAGAGAGCTGTGGCTCTCCCAACCCTACCATTGAGCCACAGGTTGATAGCTCTCTTCCTGGCAAGAGATGCACCACCCCAGACCTACCGTGAAGGATCCACATGGAACCCTACAGGCAGTGATGGGATAAGCAAGATACCTATAAACACAGCCAATCAATCAACCCAGGATGAACCAGCGAAACAGACACCAAGGATTTTAAACACAACCTCAAACAGAAGCACAGAGGCCCCTAAGGCCTCAACAACAAAGCAGCCTTAATACTCACCCACTATGACTCAGGGAACTAAGCGGAAGAGGAGGTGGAAAGATTGTAAGAGACATGGTGGGGGAGAAAATCCAGAGACATTGCCCACCTCAGTAACAACATGCAAAGGGGGGGGGGAAGAGTCAGGTTAACTCCTAGGCTATTCACAACCCCCTACCCCATGGACTGATCCAGACTGCCCACGGAGGAGGAAATCCAACTGACTGGGGACAGGGAAGAGGGAAATAGGGGAACTGGAGACATCAACACATTATTCCCTTATTAAGTGTATCTAATTATCAATTAAAAAAACTTAAAAAGAAATAAAGAAAAAAACATATATATATATATACATACATATATATATATATATATATATATATATATATATATATATATATATATATATATATATATATGAGTGGTACATCTGAATAAATATACTACACACTTTATTACATTCAATAAATGATAATAACATGAATAGGGTCATACCAGTATTTTGAATATTAAGGGTACAAAATTTAAATGCTGAATTTTAAAAGGTAATGTCACATTAACCCAATTATATGGACTATTATTGCCCATCAAAATTTGTCTTTCCCCCCCTCCAGGAACCACATTCTAAAATACGTCTATTCCAAAAGAATATCTCACTGATGGTTTGACTAAGTCTTTACCTTAGAAAGCTCACTGAGGCTTCTTCCCCAAGGCAGCTTATTTCTGTTCTCCTGCCAGGGATCAGGGATGGGCCACTGCTTATATTTTTCAATGTGGCATTTCAGTTATTTTTCCATGCATTTATCTGAATTAAAGACACAATATCTCAAATGTTTGGGGAAGACCAATGGTTTCTTGTATGATTTCAGCTTACTATACCCTAAGGAACATCAGTAGTTCTAAATTGTGGGAAAGGAAGTGTCTTGGTTTGATCCAGTGTCTCCCACAAACAAATGAATGTGTTATGATTGATAGATCCTCAGATGATGGCAGTTTGGGTTTTACAACCTCACTGGAGATGTGTTGTCAGGGGTGGACTTATGGGGGTTTTAAGCCAGCTTTCCCTTGCCAGTGTTTGGCACACCTTTCTGCCACTGTTTGCAGTGCTGTGACAGAGGTGATGTCCACCCCTCTGCTCATGCCATCGTTTTTCCCTGCCAGGATGGAGTTTCCCCTCCAATTCGTAAGCCAAATAAACACATTGCTCCACAAGCCAGGTTCTTTAGGTGCAGCAACCAGAAAGCTGACTGCAACTGGATGTCTGTTCTAAGCATTATATTAGACAGCTCACATCAGGTACTGGGTCTTTAAGAAAAGATCCTGTAATGGATTTATGTAATGGACTCTTCATACAGTCTGTACAATTACATCACTAATGAGAATGCAAAAATGATTAGACAATTTTTAGGAATATAGTGGTATTACCCACTATGTTACAGTAACTAGGGTGAATTCTAATAAAGTTGAAAAAAAAACTGTTCGAACATTGAAATAACCTTTGTAAGACCTACATTCTAACTCATGCATACACATTCAATTAGAAATAATGCAAAGTAGTAAAATGAGAAAACAACAAAATAGTATTATTGAAGAACCACTCATTCTACCATGACAAAACATTAATTTTTGGATAAAATTAACTTGGGTTTATCTGCTATATAACTTAATTTAGTAATCCTATCATTTGAAAACCCACTAAACTTGTTGCACACTAAATTTCATTAGTGTTTCTTTAGAACTAAGCTTGGTACATAGTTTTATTCATTGGCTTTTTAATTTCTATGCAAACCTTCAATGACCCATTACCTTCCTACAATGACTAGAAAAAAAAAATATAGAGTAGCCTTAAACAGTTAAAGTATAGCCTGTGTCAGTTGTCAATTTATTGTGTTTAGTCTCTGAAAGTACTTTTTCAAATTTTAAATAATAAAATTTAAGAATTTCTGCTCAAAGTGAGCAGTGAAGCCTGCTAAAAAAGAAATGCAGTACTCAGGTACTGGTATTCAAGGAGCTCATATTAGCCATCTTGCCCATGGAGGGCCATCCATGCCCTTGTAGCCTTGACCTTCACACAGCTTTTCCATGATCTGTAAACCAGAGCCCCCAGGGTAACATCATCTACAGCCTGGGACCCATGACAAGCACATGTCTGCAATCCAGCTCCCCTCTGAAACCTGAAGGATTGCCTGTTTCTTCAGGGAAGAAGTAGACTCATTAAAACAATATGGAATATTCCATAAATGGAAGGTTAGGTCTGGTTGGGCTTCCTCGGGAAGAGTTCTTTCAATATTGATAATGATTGACATCGGGAGTTGACATCAACAAATTATTTAATTTAATGATAATTGTCATAGTTTGATCCAGTTGCCCCCCCCCCAAAAAAAAAAGAATGTGTTCTGTTTGATAGATCCCCAGCTGATGGTAGTTTGGGTTTTACAACCTCACTAGAGCTGTGTTATTGGGGGTAGGCTTATGGGGTTATAAACCAGCTTCCCCTTGCCAGTATTTGGCACACCTTCCTGCCATTGTTGTCAGTCTGTGGCAGAGGTGATGTTCACCCTCATCTTAAATGATAAGAACAATAATTAAGACAATATATATATGACCAGAATGTTGGAGTGTTTGTTATATCTCCATACCAACTGAAGACTTGACATTCTAAGTCACCTTTTTCCCAGAGAGATTTGTGCTTATTATAAATTGTAGAAAGGGCTCACACTACTTAGCTGCTTCTTTTATTCATGCTCATTCCAGAGAATCTAGTGTTAAGCTAACCATATTGATAGTTAACAGTAAGGCATACTTAGATATTGTTAAGTGCTTTTTTATGTACCGTTTCTATAAGTCCCTAATAAACAAAGCACCCTAACCAAGAAGTACTGATCCAGACTGAAAATTCTGAGAGGCAAAGACATAAGACATTATTAACAATCTTTCCTTGAACACTTTGGGCACATCATTGAATTAAGAATTTTAAATTCAACATGTTACTGAATTCTTCCAACTCTTCTAGGAATGTATCATGATTCACAATATGCTAAGACCAAAGCTTAAAATATTACTATGTTCTGTGTGTATAGAAAATATGTGAATGGATTAGCAAGGGTATGCATTTAAGATTATATACAAATTTAAAAAATCTAAGATTTTCCATTGCATCACAGTCTCTCATTATCCAGTTTCCTTTCTTCCCTCACTCCCTCCATTTCTCTTTACCTTCTTCATTCCTTTGTCTCTTCTTTCTAACAATGATTTCTCACTTATCTAATGAGTGTCCTGTTCATACACAAGTAAGACTCATTTTTCCTGTTAAAGGAAAAGTTTCACAGATCCCAAACTTATAGCCTATGTCCTTGATGAGAGATTTTCAAATTGATCTGTTAATGCACTTGATTTTTGATTACCTCTCACTATTAAATATCTGTGTAGAAGAAAACCCACCCTCCCTACACCATGCTCTTGCCTGGATAGAACACGTCAGGAATCCACTCTCTACCTGGGCCAATGTCCAGCTCCTAATTATAGAAATTACAACCATGCACTACCACATATAGCAGTTTATATGGATCCTGGAGATAAAATTCAGGACCTCATGCTTTCATGGTATGTATTTCATCACAGAAATATCTCACTCGTCTTACTTTCAAATTTTTATGTTTAATATGAATAATGAAGCTGCAATGTACAAGTGATAATAGTGACAGCTGCTTGCTTATGGATTTGGATCCTGGATGATTGTGAGGGCTTTCCTCCAGTGGGGAAGTTATCAGTGTCAATACCTGTGAATAATTGGTAGCAAATTTGCATCAGCCAGGGAGTGAGGAGTTTGTTGACAACTTGTGAAATAAACAAGTATGTTGTAACTTTGACATTTCCTTAATTTTCTTTTAGGTTGTATTTTTCCTTTGATATGAAAGAAAGTCTTCTTTGATAAAGTTAATATCATATTGGTAGAGAGTTAGAAGTTTCTTTCCCTTTTTTTAAGTGTGATTTTCTGAGATGAGAAAAGGCATGTGGAAAACTCAAGTATGACAATGAAGTGAAGAAGTTCCACCAGCAGCATAGTTCCACGTAGAACTTGGGGAAAGAGCACCCTCAAGAGCAATTATTCACCCTGCTTCCTTCAGCTTCCTCTTCAGACAGCAAGGTCTCCATAACACAGAGAGATCACACTGAAGCCTCTCCGGAGACCCTGCCTGATGACAATTGTTAACTTGTTTTTTACCCTACAAGATACCACAGCAATGTCAAGATGCTACCACGTGTTTTATTTTGTAATTTTAAAAAATCTTTATTATTGATAATTAGATACAGTGTATAAGCAAGTCTATGGTGGTACCCCCATTTCCCTCCTCCCTGTCCCCAACCCACTGGGGATCGTTTTCGGTGAGTTTACTGGATCAATCCATGAGGTAGGGGGTTATGACTAGCGCATGAATTAGCCTGGTTCCCCCACCCCCCATTTTGTGTGTTGTTGCCAAGGGGGCCAATATCTCTGGATATTCTCCCCCACCATGGCTCTAACAATCTGTCCCTCTCTTCTGCTCAGTTAGTTCCCTTAGTCATGGTGGGTGAGTTATTAAGTCTGTTTTATTGTTGGCATCTTCAGTGTCTCTTGACTTTGTATTGTGATGGATATCATTGGTGTCTGACTCAATGACCTGTCCAGGGTTATCTGACTCACTGGGATGATAGGTCTCTTGTTTGTCTCACCACTTTCTCATAGGTTTCATTTGAAGCCAACATGATAAGACCTGAGTGGTTCATCTTTTATAGGCATGTCAGCCATCATTCGATGTCTTGGTGTTCTTTTGACCTCAGCTCTCTCACTGCCTTCTAAAAAATACATATTGAGTCTCCATGAAAGAGTGAGATCAGTATAGGTTTAATGAGATACACATTGCTAATTTGGCAAGATTCCATTGGCTATAGCCTCTCTCTAGTTCTCTGGTAGTGGGAATTTCCTCTTGGAAACCAAAATTTTGGTCCCCATATATTTTTCCCTAGACCCCAATTCCAGTTAAGGGCTCTTTGTCATTGAATGGATCTCTTGGCCAATTTGAAAGCCATTGATTACCTGCCTCCCCCAGACTATAATTTTATTAAGCAAAAGTATGGTATGCACAAATCATGTGTTTCCTTTCTCCCTGCCCCCAAGCTCCCTTGGGCCCTCTTCAATGGAGTTGCTGGTATGATCCATGGGATTGAGGGCTTTGTGTCTTGTGAGACACAGTAAGTCATGGGGTGTGTAACAGAAAATTTGCAGGCCTTACCTAAGCCTGGATATTTAAATGTCTCTATGCTGGCCATCCATGAGGGAAAAGGGGAGCTTTTCCTTCTCCAGGTAACTATATTCTCTGGACCAGGTGATCCAGAAAGACAGTTGATTAGTCTGTCTTTGACCAATTAGTTTCAGGATTAGGTTTGAGCTCTACTAAGAGATACTGCCCAATCAAGGGGAGGAAGTCAGGTAAGGCAAGAGATAAAGGCAGCCTGCCTGAAGCACCAGTCCAAGAACACTCCTGGTTACCTTTGAATCCCAGGCACCCTAACCTGTCATAGAGGTTGGAAGGGTGTGGGAGATAATGCCTCTGGATATTCTACCCTCATGACTTGTACAATATCTCTTCCCCCTCTTCTTCAAAGTTCCCTGAGTCCTGGTGGGTGAGTTTTAAGTCTACTATGTGCTCTGCACAGCTTCTAGATTTCTGCTTTGCAACATTTTGAGTGTACTCAGTGTCTGTGTTCTTCAGTCTGGCTTGGGTTACCTGGCACACTTTTCACTCTTACTCATCTCTCCACTTTCTCTATCATTTCCACTGGGCCCAAGCTGATGTATTAGGGGTGATTCATCTCTGGTCTTCTTGGTAAAATAACATTGTCCAGGGTTCTTGTTGCCTTCTTTTTTAATATTTTATTCATTCATTTTTCAAGCAGAGATGAGAGAGAGAGAGAGAAAGAGAGAGAGAGAGAGAGAGAGAGAGAGAGAGAGAGAGAGAGAGAGAGCGCACCGGGACCACCACCTGTGGGTCTGGCTTATAGAAGCTTCCCCTTGGAGTCCAGATTCTTGGTCAACATAGCAGTTTAGCTTGGATACCTGTTCCAGCTATGGGTTCCTTGTACTAAATAGATCTCTTAGCCAATCAGAGAGCCCTTGACTATCCATCCAGGTTGAGTGCCACTGTTGCACAGCTATGTACATCTTGTCATACTATTTTGCTGTCATATAGCAATGCCCCCTGCTTTCTCACAGAATTGGTAGCCTGGCTGCTCATGTAGCACTTTCCATTACTCTACAGACTAACCATCTGGGAACCAGCTTCCTTCCAGATTCTAGTCGGGGACTCAGTGATGTGAGTCCCCAGTCTGTAGTGTCTTCAGCAATAGAGTCTTATCTTTTACATAAGGTAGGTCCTCAAGTGCTTTGACAGAAGACTGTCTTGTTTTGAGGATCTTGTAGATCTCTCCAGTCCAAAGCTCAATGTTGGTAGTTACCGATTTCTGGTAGTGGACACTACAAGCCTAAGCTAAATGTTTTAGGCTTAGGCTTCATTTTAATATAATGCCTCTAATACAACATGGCAAAAAAAAGTGGCAGAAAGTCCCCAATGAAGGTTGAATTGTACTCCATTGTGTCCACACATCCTCAATATTTCCAGTTCACCTGCTTTGGATAGTCAGATTCATGATTCCAGAACAGCTTTTGTGAATAGGGTCCCATTAAAGATCGTATACAGACATCACTGCTGGACACTGCAAACATGGGTTACTGGATCATGTAGTAATCTCATATTCCTGAGGAAGACCTAAATAATTTGTGAAAATGGGGCCCTAATTTATATTCTATCAACAGTAGATGTAGGGAAACTTCCCCATTTATTTTCCATCTTAATTTTTGAGATGGGCTATCACATTGAACCTGGAACTTCTCTGTTCATACAGACCAGTTGTCCATCAGATCCTAAAATACCTGCTTCCTACACTTCTCCAGCTCTCAGATGACTGGCACAAACCAGTGTAACAAATTTGTATTTGGGTCTTGAGAATTCAAACTCAGATCTGCTTGCTTTATGAACTCAGACCTCTCCTTGGGCCTCTTTTATCTATTTGATAGTAGCCATTGTAAGTGGTACAGTGAATATCTCATGTGGCTTTCAAGAATAGACACTTAAATGATAGTGATATTAATCACTATAATGTATTTGATAACAATGTTAATATGAATTAAGAAAAAGCTGAAATAATGGAAATCCAAAATTATTAGAAAATAATGACTCTAACAGTTGTCTCTATTTTTTAAATAAGTAGTCAAAAACTTACATGAAAGTTTTAAACTAGAATTTTTTTACCTAATTAGCATTGAGCATTTTAGGAACAAAAGTATGATTTATTTGAGATCTATAGTACATTAAATAAACACTAAATAATATTCTTAATATCAAGATATATAAAGGTATTAAATAAAATTATGCATTACTTGGTCATGCTATCATAGAATAAAAAATCACTTAGTAAAATATGTACCATATTTATTAATTATAGTAAACATGTTATATAACTCACAGAACAAAAACTAAATCCCCGGAAAACAATAAAATATGAATATTTTGCTGATATTAAGACATAGTTCACGAGATTCATGAAATGGAGCTAGAACAATGATTTGAATGAAATTAAATTGTATTCTCTAGAAAAAAGCTGGGTGTGGGGACACATGCCTTTAGTGCCAGCACTAGGGAGGCAGAGGTAGGAGGATTGCCATGAATTCGAGGCCACCCTGAGACTACATAGTGAATTCCAGGTCAGCCTGGGTTAGAGCAAGACCCTAACTCCGAAAAAAAAAATTATCACTATAAAAACAAAAAAAATATAAAAAGCATGATCCAAGTTTTCAGCTTAAAAGGTAAAAACAGAAATACAATACAAACAGAGAAAAGGAGTCAGAAAAAAAATGAGTAGAAATAACAGAAATTTATTAAATATAATAAAATTACATAGCCTAAAATTAATTTTAAATTAATAATAAAAATCATGATACTTTATCAAGATTAATCACAAAGATACAAAACACATTTAATTATTAACAATATATAAATAGCCCTAATAACAGTCTGTGCAGTATAATGCAATAAAGGGAAATATGTATGATAAATAATATAGAAAATGAATAAAACTTTTCTCAAAAATTAGAAGCTAAGGGCGGAGCAAGATGGTGACCGAGTAACAACTTCGCCAGGACTCTCCTAAAGGTTTGACCCCCACAACTGCTATCCAGGCTTTGGACACCGGCCGAACCCGAGTTCGAACTCTCCCTCACTCTCTGCTCCCTTGTGGAGCAGAGGGCCGAGCCCTCCCGCCCCGGCTGGTTCCCGCCGCCATTATCCCCCGGGGCTGATTCCAGACTCTCCGTGTGGCTGGGGTTGCATTGCAGGACTGAGACCCGGGCATCCCGCCAGTCCTCGGAGGCGGTCTTCCCCACCTTCCGAGAGGGGAAAGAGTGTTTCTCCACGGAGGTTTGGGGTCTGTCCGCAATACAGGCCCAAGGTTGGGGCCGTCGCTCCCCGGCTTTGGGATTTTCCGCGGGTGCCGCCAATCCTCAGAGGCGGTCTTCCCCACCTTCTGAGAGGGGAAAGAGTGTTTCTCCACG
>PVHP010013303.1:0-41167 GCA_004024765.1 Zapus hudsonius | reverse complement strand
TCCAGGTGCTGGGATTGCAGGTATGTGCCACCATACTTGGCTAGGTACTTTTTAAACTCTATAAGCCATTCTTCCAGTATTCAGCTAACTTTAAGAATCAGTGCCCTAAACACTGGTCTACAAACATAAATGTAAGGATGATGGGCCTTTACCTTTATTTTTCTCATTGGCAGAAAATACCCAGTGTCAGTATCTCTTATCTTAATACAGACTCTCCAGAGCCTTTAGGATTGATTTGGTACAGACTGAAGCAATGTTTCTCCTTTTTCATTTTTCTCAAAGAATGTGTAATATCTATTCCATTTGATGTAAGGAAATACACAACATAGAAAAGAGCCTCCATGTTTGATCTCTTATGATTTCTCAAATATCATTTATACTATTGATATACAGAATGATGTGATACTTAGCATTAATATATTTATTGCATATTTTGGACAGAAAATGATAACTATACCTTTGGCCTTGTCTATAAAATTATTGGGCCAAATAGGAATTAAAATGCTTCCTAAATTATTTGTATGCTAAACTCTTCCTTTTAAAAGGTTTGTGTTAACGTGAGTTATATGGTAAGTTAGAATTAAAAATGTAGATTTTGTGACAATTAAATCTTTTGTATTTATTGACATTAAAGATACATAAATATTATAAAAGCAATAAACTTTCATTTTTATCAAAAGGAGTTATGATCAAAACACTTTATGTACATGTATGAAAAATTTTTAAAGAAAAACAATGAAAATAACTAATAAAATCTTTTAAAAATGTTCAATCTCACTATCATCACTGAAATGCAAATAAAAACCACAAGGGGACATCATATCTCTCGAGTTAGATTATAATCAGAAAGACAAAGAGTAACAAATGCAAAAAAGAACAAAAAAGGGTTCCTCAAAAAACTAAAAGCAGGACTCCCATAACTTCCAGCTACTTGGCACATAGGGAATGAAATCATATTAAAGAGATGTTTGCATGTCCATTATTACAGAAGGCAAGTTATGAAATCCACCAAGATGTTCATCAGTGGATGGATGAATGGATTAAACCTGGAGCACATGTACACAGAAAAGTATTGTTTAGCCATAAAAAGAACGGACTCTTATTTGTGACAACATGGATGTAACTGAGGAACATTATGTTAAATAAGCCAGGCACAGAAAAATGCCACATGGTCTCATTGATTTATGATAGCTGTCGACTTGGATAGCAGAAACAGAATGGTAGTCGGACTGGGAACACTGGAAAACTGGGTAGGAGATATGAAGCCACTGTTGGGAACAGTGGTTCTAAAGCCATGAAGTTCAGTAGCAACTATAGTCTGGAGAGCCTGTGTTAAGATATTTGCAAATGAACAAGAACAGTGTAGAGGTTCCCAGCACATAAAAATGATATTCAGGGAACTAAAATCCCAAATGCACTGATGTGATCACTACACATTGATTAAGTTACACTGTATCCCATAAGTAAGCACAAATGTATCAATTGAAAAAACTAAAGGTCTATGCTATCCAGAAATACCATTTTACATTCACCATCTTGGCTGGGAATTATCAATCCCCATAATACTGAACCATATATCTGTGTAGGACTACCTAAAAAAAAAAAAAAAGAACGAAGAAAGAAAACTTGTAACAAAGAGAAGTGGGGTGAAGCAAATGAAAACCTTGAATCACAATGACAAATGCCTGAGCTGAACTCTATTGTCAGGATATACATTCAGAATTGTCCCAAATTAAGTAACAAGGCTTAGGTTGCTGGAAGGCAATGTAACCTTGGGTAAGGTGATTCCCCTGCAGTCATGCTAACTATTGAAGGAATGAATGACTGCACTGAATGAAGCTCAGAGCACCCCATATGCACAAGGGACCCCTAACATTAAGACAGAAGAATCAAACAATGGTGTTGATAATTTTAATGTCCGATTTTTTATTATTAAAAAGAAACAGGTTGTTAAGAAGCAAAATAGTTTAAATCACTTGCATCACTTCCTCAACTCTGAAAATTTTGGAGTATTGTCTCCAAATATTTATATGTCTTAAGGCTTAGATGATTGCCTAGAGTTAGAGATTAGCAGTGATTCTTCTGAAAAGTTCATACCACTAAAAACTAAATGCCTGCCATTTTTGCTCGTGTAAAATGTGCACGACTTGTGTGCACGACTTGTGTGCACATGTGTTCATTAGCTTTCTGATTTATTACTTGGGGATCTTGGTTTCATCCTATCTTGCTAACTCCTGAGTGCTCAATTCAGCAGGCAGCATCCTTGAGTTCAGATAGAGAACCCAGACCTCTTTCTCTTATTGGATCTATAGTCCACCCACTGCTGGGCTGAATGCTACACTCATTGTCACCAACAAGAAATCACAAGAATTATACAATTTATAAATTAAATACTGGTTGGAACTCTAAGCAAGCCATCCATGAGCTACAGTTTGGGGATGCATGTACAGCAGTGCCCTCTGCAGGCCACTGATTGGCTCTTCACTGAAAATCTCAAGAAAAGATTGGACTCTACCGAATATTTGTGGTGTAGATGCCAAACGCAGAGTGATATTAATCAGAAATTTAAGGGCAAATCTGCAAGTACAGATCCTCTTTAGGGCTTTTTTAACCACTGTGCTAGTATCAGGTCCATATTTATCAAAATATTAACCATAGGACATAGAATAGATGTGACTGATATCTGATGTGACTGATATCTGAATCAAGGAGTAGATTTTGTTTGAGGCACCACTTTACCAGCTATGTGAAAGCTTAAAAATCTTAACTAAGTATACTGGCACAAGACTGAGGCAGAGGCCGGAGGATTGCCGCAAATTCATGGCCAGCCTGGCTACAATGTGAAACTCTGGCTCAGAAAAACAAAAACAAAAACTTGATCTCTTCAATACACTGTTTCCTTATTTATAAATGGACATAGTTCATCTCATTTGACAGTCACAGGTGAATCAGTGCCCAATCCAGAATGTACAGTCTGTCCTCAGTAACCTCCCTTTCCCCCAAAAGTTAGACAAAGAAACAAAAACCTCAAGGTCTTGTGCTGCCTTTGTATTAAGTTTAAAAGTTATATCTTTATCTTTTGGGAAATAAGCAGTTGGAAGGAAATCTGGTCCTAGGCAACATTCCATCCACCCTTTTATCTCTGTATTCTGATGTCTTCTAATATTTAAATATGGGTTTAGGGTGTTGCTCAATGGTAGAGGGTTTTCCTAGTTTACAAGCTCTGAGGGAAATCCACAGCACAGCAAAAATAAATTAGTAAACACAAATATATACGACTGTACCTGCATAGAATTTTTCTGCAAGACAGGAAATTGACAAAGAGGAAAACGAATTTTATAGATTTGAAGGTATCCTATGTTTTAATATATTTATCTCTGGTACAGTTTTACTTTCAGTCCTGTACAATATTGTTCTTTTGGTTTTTTTGTTTTGTTTTTTGAGGCAGGGTCTCACTCTTGCTCAGGCTGTTCTGGAATTCACCTCAGTCCCTGCTGGTTGGGTTTTAGAGATCTCCCTATTACCCCCCCCCCCCCCGCAGGTGCCTGATAGTGATCTATTGGTCTCTAGCTAGGGTTGACCCAGGCCCCCTGGGAAGTGCTGTCCAGCATCCCCCAACCCCAATGGAGCAATCACCAGGTTTGAACTAAAACAGAGACCTTTCCTGTCTGGGGTGTCCTGACCCCAGGCAGGATCAGGTCTTTACCCAACTGGATCCCCCTGTACCTGATTGACTAGGCTTAGAGCCACCCCATAGACCCCCATCTCCTAAGATCTTCCCCACTAGGAGGCAGAGTCTCTGGGCTCTCCTTGGCGCAGTTCATAGTGGGCAAGTCTTGCTTCCACACGCCGCTTCCTCCCCTTCCCCTCCCCAGCACCGCTGCCCAGACGTGTTGTTCTTTTGACCTCTGGGAAGAAGCGTCAGCCACTGCCTTTTCCTCCAGTCCCGTGGCTCCTGATGCTGGAGCTGTCAGCAGTGTCTGCGGCTGGGCTGGCATGGGGGCTGGTTACCTGACCTGTCCCTGGCAGGCTCCACCAGAAGCTGCCGCAGCTGGAAACCAGCCCGTCAGCCTAGTCTCTCCTAAGCCTCTGCCACAGCTCTTAATTCCTTATTTCTGGTCAAAGAATGAATTCTATGGTCTCGCTATTACTTTTCCTTCACTGACTGCTCTAGCGTTCCTATACCTGCACCATCTTAACCTGAAAGTCCTACAATATTGTTTTTTTAAATAAATATATATATATACATATATATATATATACATATATATACATACATACCTGGGCTAGAGAAAGATCATACCTCAAAAACTCAAAATAATGATGATGATGATGATGAAAAATTAAAAAGTAAAAACACCTGTAAAAGGAAAATGTGTAATATTACCTTTATAGTCAAAATAAAAAGATGATCTCCACAACTAGATATAGTGGCATATACCTGCCATCTCAGAACTGAGAAGGCAGAGGCAAGAAGAACACAAACCTGATAGAGCACAATTTCCAGACCAACCTGTACTTTATCAAGAGCCTATCTCAAAAAAATAAGTAAAAATGGACAGAAAAGAAAGTTTTGGTTATTGTGTGTGTGTTTTCTGAAAATTTAACACATACTGCAAGGTACCTGGACAAAGTTTCCTCAAAAATGATCAGATCCTCATTTCTCACGACTCCATATTTGTGAATTTGCAAAATTCAATTTTTCATTTTGTACTTTATTTGCAAGCTAAGAGGGAGAAAGAGAGACAGAGAATGGGCACATCAGGGCCTCTTGACCATGCAAACGAATTCCAGGTACACGTTCCACTTTGTGCATCTGGCTTTACTTGAGTACTAGAGAAAGGAACCTAGGCCAGCAGGCTTTGCAAGCAAGTGCCTGATCCATCTCTCCAGCCCTAAAATTCACTTTTGATATTCAGTATTCACAGATATGCCAAGAGAAGCATCATATGTCACCTGACATGAACATTCCCAAATAATGTCAAACATTATGACACTGAAATCCTGTTTCAGCTTCCCTACTATAAACATACTATAAAAATCATTTTTCAGAATGTTTACTGCTGCTTAACCCAAGGTCCTGCTTTTGTTATTGTTTCTCAGCTCAGCACTGAGAGTGAAGGTCTCCAAACCTCGTGCTGTGCAATGTAGGCTGTATTGTGCCTTAAAGAGAAAAATATGTGTTAAACTTCATTCATCGGGTCATAGTAATGTTCACTGTGAGTTTAATATTAATGATCAAATATATATATTGAAAAAGGTATCTTTAAGTAGAAACACATAAACTGTGTTTGTTTTGGATTGAGTGGCTGATAAAAACGTTATGACCACAAATTCACAAGAAGCTAACCCTGTGTTTAGCCTGGGAACTGGGGCTTGGTATTCAAGAGTGACAATCAACTGTATTGCTATGTTTACAAGACCATAGGGACTATTGTGGCTGAATTTTTCCTTGAGAAATTTCTGTATTTCTTCTGAGCATGGTGGTGAACAACTGTAATCCCAGAATCTTGGAGGTTGAGATAGAAGGATTGCCATGAGTTCTTGGCCAGCCTGAGCTACATAGTGACTATCATACCAGCAAGGGTGGCAACCTTGGGAAATTGGGCTGAGGCTTAGGGGAAATATATGTAAGTTTTCTAGCTCAATATTCAGTAAACAATGGACATGCAATAAAAATTACAGCTGTCCATGTTATTGGACTTTCCCTGGGTTTGGGTCACAGAAGCCCAAGTGTCTTTGAAACATTGTGAAAATAAAAGGTTCTTGCCTTCTACTCTACTTGGTCATGGGGTTTAGGTCATCATAGGACAACTACAGTGATTTGGACTTCTACTTACATATGCCATCAAATGCCAGGATATAGGCTGCAACAATTTAACCGTAAAATATATCCGAAAAAGTTCTTCCTTTTTCAATCAAACCCCATCATATATGTGCTCCGTTACCACACTAGCTTGTTGTCTCTTAAGCCATTTACCTTGAGGGTTATTCACATACATGGTTTTCCTTCTAGTAATAGATCCCACGTTCACATTCATGCGCTCTCTCTCTCTCTCTCTCTCTCTCTCTCTCTCTCTCTCTCTCTCACACACACACATAACATTAATATAGCAATATGTAGCTGGAGCTAATAGAATGATATCCAGGATGCAGCAACTTTATAAACATGTGGTTTTAAATTGACTGGGGCTCAACAGGTACTAGGTAAAGCTTTATGTTAAGTTTCCTTATCTATTTGAAAACCAGATCCACCAAAGGAGAACACAATTATTTTCTTACCAAAATGTCACTAACCAAGAAAGATTAAACTCAGAGGAAAAGACTGAAAATCAAACACTAAGCGTCATACCTGGTGCCAGAAGGACTCTGTACTGGGTCACTTGCTCTGTTCTTTGGATACATTAATCTCCTCTAAAAAAATGCATGTACTACCCCTCAAAATTGCTTATACACCCTCATCTCTATATAGAAAACTAAAACTGAATTTCATTGGATTATCTATCCTTCACTTTCCCGGATGCCTCCTGTACTTATAAATGAATTTGTACATTTTGCTCCTGTTCATGTTGGTTCATCTTAAGGAGAGGGAGGAAAAATTCCTTCACATGTAAAACAGTTATTCAGTGTTTCTCTAAAGCAGTCAAAAGTATCTGACTTGCACAAATTTAAAATTTTTCCAACACAAATCTATTTCAAAATAATTCATATCTCAGCTACATTTACTAAGTTTAAATTAACTTGAACTCATGCTTTTATGTTTTTAAAAATAAGCTAAGCCAACAGAATTTCCACTTTACTCACAATATATCTGTGTGTCCCGAGCCCCACAGATGTGATTCATTAACCTGGGATGCCCTGCTCCTTTGTAGAGGGCATCACTCCCTGAGCTCCCAGATGCTGTCCAACAGGCAGACAAAACCCTCTGTGTCAGCAGTGCCCCACTCTTGCCATCAATAAATGAAACAGCTTTGCTTGCTAGTTGCCCTGTGTCCTGGAGTCCATGCACGTTTTCTTGCTTTGTCTTGTTTCTGCTCTTACGTCCATTCTGCTTTTCTGCTCTGCATGCTGCATGTCCTCTGTCTGCAGCCTCGTTTATTCTCCTGCAGCTCTCAGCCATGTTAGAGAGCTTGTTTGACTTTGGAAGAATTATTTTTTTCCTCCAGAAAAAACAACTCTGCCAAATTCTTTTTCTCTTTCACACCCTGGAAGCTAGCAACAGGAAAGAGAGAGTAACTCTTCCTCATTCCGGAGCATTCTGGCCACAGCCGCACAGCAGGGATCAAAGCAAGCCTACATCAAAAGCACCCCTTGCTGAGAGGCGCCTCCCTGCAGCTTCAGAGCCTGGGGCTGCCTCTCCCAGCCTGTACATCTCTCATCCTCCTTCTTTACATTCAGCAGAGACATCACCTCTTTTCCAAACTTGCTTAATTCAAGACAAAACCTCCTTCAGTTATTCCTCCCTCCTGTCCTCTTATAATTAGCTATTAGATAAACAGTTTCCCTGATACTTTCTTCTTCCTTTAACGTGTCTTAAGCCTTTACATATCCAGTACTGTGCTAAGTAAGATGAATGACTCTCCCTGCTCTCAGAAAGCTTCTGGACTCAGTATGAAGACACATAGTTTTCATACAGAGTGACAGAGGCCGAGGCACACACAGGGTTTTGTAAGAATAAATGGGGTTCAGAATGCCAGGGCCTCACAGAAAGGTATAATAAGGGGGTGAGAGTGATAGAAGCAGGCCGTGTGTTTGCAACAGAGTTACCAGAGATAGGCCTGGGAAGAAAAAAAACATGAAAATTTATCTGAGTCACCTTCAAAAAATTAATCTGTCACAGCAAGTCAGACAACCTATGCAAAGGTAATGGAGACAAACACCGAGGAAACCCAAACAGTCCAAAGCAGAAGCCCAGAGACTCTTTTTTTTATTTTTATTATTATATATATATATTTATTGACCATAATGAGTTACATTTTTTAGTGGGCAAACAATGAGTTGTTATCCCCAATTCCCCGTGGATATCCTCCTCCGTGGGCTGTCTGTATTAGTCCTTGTGGCAGGGGATCCTGGATAGCCTAGTACTCAGCCCGGTTCTCCTGGCCCAAGTGTGTTGTTACTGAGGGGTGCCATGCCTCCGGACAGTCTCCCCCACCACGGCTCTCACAATCTTTCCGCCCCCTCTTCCGCTTAGTTCCCTGAGTCGTGGTGGGTGAGTATTAAGGCTGCTTTAATGTTGTGTGCTTAGGGGGTCTTTGTATCAAAAATCGTTGGTTTATGTCTCGCTGGCTTATCCTGTGCTGATTGAATGGCTGTGGCTATGGGTCCCTTGTTCATCCCGTCATTCTCTGCGGGGCTCCTTATGGATTTTCCATGGTATGACTGTGGTGGCTCATCTCTTGCCAGAATCTCTGCTATCGGCCTACAGTCGGTTGGTAGGGTTAGATGGGCCACAACTCTCTCGCTGCATCCTGAAAAATACAAACACAATCTCCATCGGAGTGTGAGGTCAGTATAGGTTAACAAATATACACAATTCTGGATTACCTAGATTCTATTTTTAGTAGCCTCTCTGTCAATCGGTCCCATAGTGCATCTTTTCTTGGGAGCCCAAGAGTACGGGATCTGGTGCATATCGCACTGATTCCCCAGTTCCATTCACGGGCTTCCCCTCACTGAGTGGAATATTTGGCTGAATTTAAAAGCTGTTGATTATCTCCCCCAGGCCCAGGCTCCTCTATTGCACTAGTGCTTCTTTCTTGGTTCGCTGTTCTCTCCCAGTAGAAGGTGTGGTCAGCCTACTCATGGCCGTAGTCTGTGTTTCATGCCAGTGATCTCTGTTTACTTCAGCGTCGTTGATCAGCTTCCCCTGGCAGCTTGTATAGTGCCTTCTAGCACTGCATTAACTACCATCTAGAAACCCAGAGACGCTTAAGAAAGCAGACTTAAAACTTGTCCACCATGGATTTTGTGGAAGAGGGGGCAGAAAGATTGTAAGAACCATGGTGGGGGTTTTCCCCACTCAAACCCCCCCCCCAAAAAAAAACTGTCTACTGTTTGCAGGTCATAGCCCTCCATCCCATTGAGTATTTTCAGCAATCCCACCAAGAGGACACAGTGGATTGGGGGCAGGGAGGAAGGAAATGGGGGTACCAACACAAGACTTGTTCATACAGAGTTTCTACTTATTAACAATAAAAAAGTTAAAAATAGAAACAAACAAACAAATAAAAAGACAGATGAATGCTGGTGCCCAGCTGGCTTTCACTTTTTCCTATTATATTTCATGCAGGCCCCTGGGCCTAGGTACGGGGCCACCCACATTCAGGTGGCTCTTCTCTTTAACTAATCCTCTTGGAAGCTCCATCACAGATACAACTAGTGGTGCATCTCAATCTCTGGTTGATTCCAAATCTAGTCAAGTTGATGATGAAGATTCACCATCACACCACAGACAGCCTGATGAATGAACACTAGAACCACACAAAAATAAGTGGGAGATCCCTATGGGCTATAGAGAGTGATTTCCAGCATGTATTTCTAAGCAGAAAATAAAATGAAAATGTATAAAGGACTGGACACAGATGCTATATTTCATTTAAGGAAATAGAAAAGAAAGTACTTCTTCACTCACATATATGCTTACTGATTTCAAAATGTGCTAGAAACAAAGAACAGGCCAGAAACTTACCGAGAAGGGCTGCTCATGCAGACTTGCTAGGAGTGTAGTAGGAAGCAAGTGATAGCAATGAGATTTCTCAATATGAAAAATATTTTCATATAGCCTGACTTTTTAAAAAAATTTAATCTCTTTATTGTCAATAATTAGACACATTGTATGAGCAAATCTTGTGTTGGTACCCCCATTTCCCTCCTTCCTGTCCCCAACCCACTGTTTCATCATTTTTTGAATTGTTTTCATTTCTAACTTATGTTTTAATATCTTTATTATGAATAAGTATATATATATTGTATGAGCAAATCTTGTGAAGGTGTCCCCGTTTCCCTCTTCTGTGTCCCCTACCCACTGGGGTCCTTCCACAGTGCGCATACTGGATCTGTCCATAAGGTGGTGGGTTATGAACTACACCAGAGGGAGCCAGTTTTTCTTTTTTTTTCTCCCCCCTTTGTGCATTGTTGCTGGGGGTGGGTCATATCTCTGGATATTCTTCCCCACCACAGCTCTTACATTCTTTCTGCCCCCTCTTCCGCTCAGTTCCCTGAGTCATGGTGGGTGAGTTTTTTATTTTTTGTTTTTTGTTTTTTTAACCAGTGAACTAAGGACAAATATCCATTTGCCTTTATTACAATATTTAAAAGATTGTAATATTAACTTCTACTTCCTACAATGCATTTTTATAACAAAAGTCCAGGCATACTTATACAAACAACAATTATTGTACATTTTATGGAAAGGAAAGGTACACCAATAGACAAGTTGTTTTTTTTCCTTTTTTTTCTTTTTTGGGTTTTCAAGGTAGGGTCTCACTCTAGTCCAGGCTGACCTGGAATTCACTCTGTAGTCTCAGGGTGGCCTTGAACTCACAGCGATCCTCCTACCTCTGCCTCCCGAGTGCTGGGATTAAAGGCTTGCGCCACCACGCCCGGCTTGACAAGTTTTTTTTGTTAATAAAGTGAGCATGAGAAACTTACAAAATTTATGCAATATATAAAAGTTTGGTATTTTAAGTTTCATTGAAGGGACAATTATTAATAAAGATGGTAGGTGGTGCCACTGGCTGTAATTCCCCTGTAAACAGTAAGAAAGTAATAGGAATAAATTAGAAATGTCTCATCTCCCAGCATGCCTCTCGTCTCACACTAGAGCTCCATTAATAGCAGTGAAAATGGGCTCTTTCAAATTACAGGAACTCGAACCAAATAAATCCCATGTGGAACAAGTTAACAATCTATGATTTTTTTACATGTGCTTTTTATTTTTATTTTATGTATTTATTTGTAAGAGGAGAGAGAGAAAAGAGAGAGAGAGAATGAATGAACACGCCAAGACCTCTAGCCACTACAAACGTACCTCAGACACATGGGCCATTTTGTGCATCTGGCTGTTCATGGGTACTGGGTGATTGAACCCAGGTCGTTAAGCTTCCCAGGGAGGCACTTTAAGCCTTGAGCCATCTCTCCAGACCCTACGATTGATTTTTGACATATTAGGAAAAAAATACTGCAAGTCACATGAGGACTGATCTGACCTATATGTTATATGACAGAGCAACTCAAACATTCAAACCCTCTGACCAGATGTTTTCTTTGTTGCTATTATATTGCTTTCTAAATTGTTCTGAAGCAAAGTAATAAAAAAATAAAGAGTGAAAAAAGAACATATTAATATCTGTATACCTGAAAAGAAGAAAGCCTCAAAATAGCTTTTTCCTATTGCCGTTAGGAAACAGTTTCATTTGGCACATGAGGTTTAGTCATAAGACTGGTGGGTGAGTTTTAAGTCTGCTTCATTGTTGACATCTTAAGTATCTCTGGACCTTTGCCCTGGGTTGTGTTGGGAATCGTTGCTGTCTGTCTCCATTGACCTTTCATGGGTTATCAGACTTGCTGTGGTGATTGTTCTCCTGTTTGTCTCATCACTTTCTCACAGGTCTCCTTTGGGCCCTGTGTGAAGGCCAGGGGTGGTTTGTCTCCTGCCAGGATGTCAGCCATCATCCAATGTCTTGTTGGTGGAATTGGGTTCTCCCTGGCTCTCTCACTGTCTTCTGAAAAATACAAAAGAATCTCCATCAGAGAGTGAAATCAATATAGGTTAAATGAGACAAACATTGCTATTTTGGCTAGCTTCTAATGGGTGTAGCCTCTCTGTTGCTTTCTGGTAGTGGGAATTTCCCCTAGGAGCCAAAGATCTTGGTCCCCATAGGTTTTGCCATGGATCCCAGTTCCAGTTAAGGGTTCCTTGTCCCTAAGCAGATCTCTTAGCCAATCAGTAAGCCATTGATTACCCTCCTCGGTTTAGTGCCACTATTGCACAGATGAGCATTTCTTGACTTGCTGGTCTCTTCCATATAGCAGTATGTTCAGCATTCTTGTGACAACTTACTATATTGCATATCAGTGGTCTCTGCTTTCTCCAAATATCATCGACCAATTTCCCCTGGCAGCTCATGCAACACCTTCCAGTGCTACACATGCTGCCATCTGGGAGCTGGTTACCATTCTGGATCTAGCAGGATCTCTTGATGTTGTTTGATGACACTCTGTGATTTCTTCAGTAATAGGGTCTTACCTTGGGTCTGGGGCAGGTATTCTAGAGCTTTGACAGAAGTCTGTCACATTTTGGGGATCAAATTGTATTTTTTTAACTTTATTTTTTTGTGTCTATTTAAAACATTTTTTATTATTTTTATTTTTACTTTTAATAAGTTACATTTTATTTTCATAAAAGGTTATAAAGATTTAAAATATAAAAAGTTATTATGAATGAGTAATTCAAAAACTAATTTTACTAAAATGCAATCATGTGATTGGTTGACTAATAAACCCCAAAGTCAGTCCATAATCTAATGCCCAAAACCTGTTGTGTCATAGATGATAAAGGTTTCTACATATATGAGCCAAGTAAAAATCCCGAGATAGGCAAATTAAACTTATGATCTGGATAGACATAATATATTCACAGAATCCCTTTTCAGGGCATCACAGGAATCCGAATCAGAGGTGCTTGGAGATGGAGGCAGAGTTGGAACTATGAAAAGTGCTAGGTTCAACCACCCATCCAGATGTGCCAGTTAAAGAGCCGAGTAAAGATGAAAAACAGAGCAAAGAAGTTTAATAACGTGGGCCCATGGGAGGGAGGTACTGGCATGAGTTTTCAGTTTAGAGGAAGATTGAGGCAGGGGGCATGAGGTGGGCATGTTTAAGCAGTCCTGGTCAAGGTGAGGTCTGGTGGATCATCTGGTTCTGCTAGCTGGTCTGAGAAGATACTCTGGTTCTCAGGATGTGATGACTTGTACTCCAGGGTTCAGCCTTGCCCTCATCTGAGAGAAGCAGTCTGTTCTTTTCTGTACTGCAATTCAAGGCCTGCAGGCTTAGTACAATGAAGTATCTCTGTGTCTTCCTCCATGGAGGGGGTGATGAGGTAGGTCAAGTAGACAAATATTTCTTGAGTGATTCACATGCCTCTGTGAATCATAGGCATAGTGTAACAGGAAGTCTGACCCAAGGTGAAGGAGACAGACACAGAAGGCAGAAATGCCATGTTTTGTTTTCTTCCTGATTTCAGTTACATAGGTCACATCAGTGAGGAGAGAATGCTGTTTAAAATAGCCTGTTGGAGTCAGGAAAGAGAAGAAGTTCATGAACTGCAGGCTTCAAAGAAGGAGGAAGGACCCATAACCAAGAAACAAGGTAGCAATGACTCTGGAAAAGAACCAGACCAGACTCTCCCCTAGAGATTCAAAAAAACCCACTGCCGTAATCAGCCACACGTTGCTGGGAAGAATCTCCAAACCAGGCACAATTTGGGGGAAGGAAAGTATTTACTGAAACTAACAGATCCAGGGGAAGTTAAGGAAAAAGGCTGGCCCCCTTTCACAGATCCAAGCAGAGACAGAGACAGCACCTCCAGAAGCCAGCAAGCACACTGTAACACTGTAATTTACAAAATGCAGAACTGCCAGACCAGTTCCAGCTTTTCTTTGGCATATCTATCCAGGGTCAGTCCCAAGGAAGCTAGGCCAAAGTGACACTTCCTCCAGCCAGAAGCCTGGAGACAATGAACCATTTAATAAACACAATTATAATAAATTCTATTGGGGGACATTATTCAAACTACCACACCCACCCAGTGGAAGATTTAAAACAGTTTTAGTTGGGCTGGGAAAATTGCTCAGTGTCTACAGTGCTGGTCACATAAGCAAGAGGACCAGAGTTCAGCTCCCAGCACTTATGTAAAAAGTGAAGTGCATTGAGGCTTGCTGCTACAGATTCAAAGACCTTGTCTCAAAAATAAGATGGAAACTGACTGAGGAAGACATCCAAGTTACCTCTAGCTTCCATGAACATGTCCCCCATCCCCTGCACACACTCAGAAAACTACCTTTACTAAAAACCATTGGCTCCTCACTTAAACCCACAAGCTGATTAAAACGTGGCCTCTCTGCTTTCATTTCTGTCCCCTTTACTGTGGCTTAGACTTTTGCTTGAATGTGCCCAGGTATAACAATCACTCAAGGAGAATCTGTTCAGAAACTCATGAAAGTCTATCTGATTATCCCCTTCAAAACCAAAGGTACGAAGACAAAAATCTTGGTCCTAAGCCTGGAGTGCCCTTGGATAGCAAAGCCTTACAGAACAGACCCCCCCCCTCTGCCGCCGAAATGAGAGCAATTGACCAGGGGGTTGAGGTTGTAGCCTGGATCCAGATGGATCCTCTCAAGTAATGACTTATTGGGACCACATGACCAGGACTGCTTCATCAGGCATACTTCCTGAGCCCACCCTAGCTCTTTCTCTAAAACTCATGTCAGTATCCAAAAGATGGGAGTTGAGATCACTAGATCCCCTCATCTGTTTCTCTTCCCACTGTGGCCAAATTGATCAGATCTCTTTTCTTTACTTTTCACAATACTCCTCCCTTTAATGGGCATAGAAGGACAGATAGCCCGCTTCATGAAGAGAACAGAGAAGCGCCATTCAGTATAGTCTTGCAGAATGCTTTCTCCCACTCCCATCTGGCATTCGCCTTCTCATGAGAAGACAGCCCCCTCCCTTTTTAACTATGTTTCAAAACCTGACTCACTTTTGCTCTAGTTCTGTTTTTTAATTGTTTGGCTACTTCTCACAGGTTAAAATCGCCCGTGGCCTTTCTCAAACTTGAACCTCATTAAAGCTTGTAATTTGGATCTCTAGCCGCCTGACTGGAGGACGTATCACTGGGGCTGGATCTGAATTCCTACCCAAAGGTATGAGAGCAGTCTGAGCTCTGGCAGGTTCCCTGATGTTTGTTTCTGTTGGTGTTTGCTGGCTGGTAATGGTTTCTCTCACTTGGATGTATGGAAGTAGCTTCTGCTACGGATGGAATGTTCCCCTGTTTTTGAAAGCTTGAAATAAATAACTTCCTCCCCTAAACTATGCCTGCTTTGGATGTTCATCCTAGCAATGTGAAGCTGTGTACAACACACACACACACACACACACACACACTCACACGTGTGTGTGTGCATAATAATCAATTAAAATTTAAAAGCTAGCCATAATAGTGAAGAAAAAGTAAAACTGTCATGGTGGGCTGGAGAGATAGCTCAGTGGTTAAGGCACTTGTCTACAAAGCTTAACAACCCCAGTTCAATTTCCCAGTACCCACATAAAGCCAGATACACAAAGTGGCTCTTGCATCTGGAGTTCCTTTGCAGTGGCTGGAAGCCCTAGTGCACCCTCTCTCTCTCTCTCTCTCTCTCTCTCTCTCTCTCTCTCTCTCTCTCTCTCTCTCTGAATGCAAGTCAATTTATTTAAAAACTGTCATGGTTTAAAGACAACATGGTCTATGTAGAATCTCTGATGGAATCTGAAAACATCAACAAAAACTAATAAAAGTTTCTAATAATTGCAGGGAGAAAGATCCATATATAAATGCCAAATTTATTTCTATACACTAGTATCCAACAAGCATAAGTTCAAATCAAAACGCAATACCATTTACAGTGGCATAAAATATTTGAGAACTATTGTCTTTACATTACAGTGACATTACTATGAGTACTGCCTTCATGGAACTTTCTAAGTGAAAAATCAAAATAAATTGTAATTATACTCTTGAAAGTAGAGAAATGAGAGAAGTATGGACATTCTGCCCATTATTTTGACATTTCTCTTGTGTTAGAAATCCTGTTCTTCCATTTATGAGAAAGACCCACCAAGCAATATAATTCCATAAACTGGATCAGCACCACCAAAATTCCTAATGCTAACAGAATAACCATATGATGCTTGCAGTAAGAGATTAAGTGGTTTTAAGCCACACTTGAAGTTCTTTTATCTAATGAACCAATTCTGTCGCCCAATTGGCCTCAGAACTTACAAGAGTACCACAGGCCTTAGTAGCTGAGCCATCATTAATCCAACAATGCTGACTCAGAATCCTCTTTTATGCTTTTTACAAGAATGTGACTCAAGAGCCAATTAATTAAAATCCAAGTCTAATTAAGATATTAAATGAAATATTTCAAATTCTTTATTCTAGTATTTAAAATTCTTGAGGAAAAATAAGACAAATCCTTAAGCACTAATTTATTAAAAAAAAAAACTTACCCTTTCAGCTGAGTTTATTAAGGCAGTACTAGTGACCTCTACTAACCATGTTCAACAAAGTTTTGAACTCTTGTCTGATGCCCTAAGCATAACAAAGCTTAATGTTACACTAAGGTTGCTGCAGGCTTTGCCTTCAAAAGAAATAGATGTTAAAGCATGCCACCCCGTGCCAGAGGAAGCGGCTGTTTTTATACAAATTCTTGGCTGGTCTCATGACTTGTTTTACATGATGGAACTGGGTAGAAGTGAGACAGGTTCAATTTTCTTTTATTTCTGCTGGGCCAGAATATTTCCCAGGCTAGCCTCCATATGGAGAGACACAACTTCACTCACTACTCCAGCGGAGGTCCAGATCATCCAATTGCAAGGCCAACTCCAGTTATGACATCAAATCCAGCCACATTAGCACTGCACATGTTTCTATATTAGAGAGCTAGCCTAGTCTCTGGGATGCTTGAAAGATGGAGCTTGGAGGCTACCTGGTCACTTGTCTAGGTTTACCAATAGAGTGACATCAGTGGAGAACCAGGACTGTTCAGGATAAATGAAAAACCCCACTGAGACTGGGCACTACCACCGCCCTCTTCTACTACACATGATTGTTGGTCCCACACACTGGGCCAGTGCCCCAACTACAGAACAGATGGGATGCAAGTTCATCAAAGTAATTGTTACACAGTTTGGTTGTAGAATAACTCTAGGACAATTATTACAAGTTATATTATTCATTAGTTTTCAGGAAAATGCTACCATTGCAGCCAGTACAGTCTCTAGTTGTCTATTGTCCAGAGCTCCTATGAGCAGTGCATGTCTTATTAACAAGTCCCAGCTGGGACCATGTGAACGCAAGAGTGCCGTCAGTTCTAAGTGCAGAACACAGAGGAGTGGACAAAAGGTGAGATGGAGAGCAGGCAAGCTGTGGTGACATGAAGACAGACGTGAAGCATTTCATCCTCAGGATAAAGGAAAGAAAGGAAAGGAAAAGAAGGGAGGAAAGAAAAACAGAGAAAGTCGGTGAGACTAAAATGTGCTTCTATAATACTTGATGCATCTCCAATCTTAGTGCTGCGTTTTACCACTTTATGAGTTTCCTGACATCCTGAAAGAGTTTTAAAATCTGAGAGAACAATGACTATGTCATCTCTATTCAGTCCAAGATCATGTCATAGATATTTTTAAGTGAGTTGTGAATAAATGAATAAGGGCGAAGATGAGAGAGGAGGTAGAGGTGGGCACCAGAGCAGAGTGCCAGATTCCAGTAAGGAATCTTCTGTCTGTCTAGTCCACTTCTCATTCTCCTTGGGAAGGATCCAAGTCTTTGGAAAATGGCAATAAATAAATAAATAACTGTTATGAAAACAGCAAGCCCAAATAACTTGCAAGCATCCCAAGTTCTGAAAGCTACTTCTGTTTCCTCCATCAGCTGAGAGTGGAGAAGGGTTCCTAAAGCCACAGCGCCTGTTTGGGGATTTAGAAGGCAAATAAAAGCCCTGGCTGAGGACTGCTTCCTCATTCTGCAATTTGAGCTGACGCTCTTGATACTCCACTGTGAGAAAATGTCTATCCAGTAAGTATCTCAGGGAGACTTCAATAACGCCTAATGCATGGAGGGTAAATGGGCTATTTCAGGAAATTCTGGAAAGATAATATGGACTGATGACCTGCTTAAAGACCTTTGGTTCTGGCGGAGGAGATTTCCCCTACAGTGAACTGAATGTATAGAGTGTACATTTAGGTGGTGGTGATATTTGTGTAGCTTGCTGTGGGCCTCGAACACAGTTATGTACATGGAATGGTACCATGTCTTCCCAGACATTTCCGAGATGTATGATTTAAGGCAATTCACTTAAGTTTTTAAGTCTAAAAGGGTTTTTATAGTTGTAGTATAGCAGTATTACTTACTACTTGTGCTGTGAGATTTAAATGGGCGAGTGCATGCAAACTTCTTTTTATGAAGTATCACATAAGTGGTTATAAAAAGTAATGGGGATTGGGAAGTCTAGTCAGTGGTCCTACTCTAAGAAGTTATAAAATGAAGACGAAATTTCAGAAATGGGCAAAAATATAGAACTTGAGTCTACAGATCTGGTTTTTAAAAGTACTGTAGCTCTTGGGGATTGCTAAAGAAATGAGATGGCGGAAAGATGTGGCAGCATAATGAAGGTGAGTGTGTTGCACCTGCCATCCGTACATGTGAGAGAAATGAGTCTACGAGGAGGAGGCCAGTGATGTCAGGGATGTCACTTGGGCAGAGTAACTCTTGATAAAGACCTTGTGTAACATCACAGTTCAGGAAGAAAAGTGACGCCAGCAGGGTTAGTTGATACCTTCAGGAGCACAAAGAAACGGCAGAGGATAGGGTGAAATAAGGTCTTTGTAGCCACTAATATTAAAAGAGCGAGAATTCCTCCCGAGGTGCAAGCAGGGCCCCTTCCTCTGAGTGAGTGCTAAAAGTGGGCTGGTCTTGAAGCGCCTTTCGACGAGGGCTCTGGCTCTACCTCCCCGATCTTCTCTTCTTCCTCCTTATCCCAATGTTTCAGAGTTGAGCACCCTGCTGGTGGTTACAGGAAGCTATTTGAAACTGTGGAGGAGCTGTCCTCGCCACTCACAGCTCATGTCACAGGTTGGTGCGCCCGTTTCTATTTGCTTACACGCTTGGTTATATACTTTTGCTACGACGTAGCTCAGGTTGTCCTGAAACTTGCTATCTTTCACCTCAGCCTCTCAAAGTGCTTGGATCACAAGCATGAGCTATAGTCTCTTCCATCTTGGATCCACCTTCTTTCCTGCTGTGATCTCCCTTCTCTGGCTGTCTCACTGGTGTCTCTCAGTGTTGGCTCTATTTCTGCAGCACAGAATGGCAAATCTAGAGCTCAGCAGTAAGACTGGTTTTGTTTGTGAGGTTCAGGCTTTTATACTAAGAACTCATCTCTTTTGCTTACCTCCATTTTACTGTCTCTAGTGTATACGTGCTCTACCTAAGGAGAATTCCTTGAGTACAAAGACTACAACTTTGGTTTCTTCAATCTGATAGCACTGCTCAATGCCTGGTACAAATAAATGTCCTATAAATGTCCCATGAAGGGTCTTAATATCAGCTTAGTGGTAAACACCTGGACGACCAATCAGAGGGTGACATGTGCAGTGCCCGTTATCTCAGAATTGCTGGTTCTCAAACAGGCAGAAGGTTGAGTTACAGCTCCGTTATTCACCATCTGTGAATCATATAAGTGACTTCAATTTTCTGCACCTCACTTACTCACAACCAATCTTTCTCTCACTTCTCACAACCAATCTTTATCTTGTGAGGATATTGTTGAGATTAAATGAAGTGATATAAATAGAATGACTCACACAATATCAGACAAAGTGATGAGTAGATAAATGACAAGCATTATTGTCATCATCATGCTGGTCCAAAGGCCCTGCAAGACCTACAGAGTCCCAGCTGAGTGTGACAGGGCACTATGGTAAGACTCAATGCCTGAGCAAGTCTGTCCTCTCTGTAAAAGAGCAGAGGTGAGGCAAACGCCTCTTCTCAGATTGTGACTCTAACAATCTAGGTCTAAAATTTTAAAAAAAAGAGCACTGTGCTTTCTGTTAAGGATGTCTTGTTTGTAAGTTTTACTCCATGTCAGGTAAGCTGCTGAGCTCAATCTGTAGGTAGCAATCCATTTGTTTAGAAAAAAAATCCAGAGAAGGATGGAGCAAACATGGCCAGATGCTATACTTTTCAAAGGATACTAGGTCTGAGCCTCACTGTGAAAGCTAAAAGTTCCTGAGGGCTATCCTTGGTGCCTGTCATTTTGTAGATGAGGAAAGTGAGGCTCAGGGAAGGCAGTCAGAACATCCTGAACCTTCCCGGTCTTGACACTCAGCCCTGAGCATCTTCTGCCATCGCAGGTTGACTTTCATGTGGGTATTCACTTCATGACCTATGAGAGATGGCGTTTTAGATTTTAACTGCTGAGTCATCACTCTAGCACCAGAGTTTTATATTTTAAAAAGCCAATATTCCTGTGCCTTCTTCTATCCACATAGCATGCATTAGAGAATTTGAAGGATTTTCTTAGAGGTGAGCTGGTAAGAGGCAAGTGTACTCATACCTGGAGAGTCCATGGGTAGGACTTCTGGCTGCCTTGCCTCCTTTCACTCTTGCAAGCCAAAATTCCAAACTGGGGAGCGTTGCCACACTTTCTACATCCTGTAGCCTTGGGAGGTGAACACAAGACTGCAGACACCTTCTGAGGGCTGTCCAACATGAAAACTGGGGTGAGGGGTCTCTCAGCTCTGTCCCAGTTGGCTGCTGCATCATCATTCATGGTCTCATGAGGAATGAGGCTAGCCCCAGGCAAGGATAAGGGGTGACACTCTATCTTTCATGCAGGAAGGATCCCCCTATGGCTCACTGGCAGTCTCCTTCGATGTGGGCCTGGGCTCTTTGAAGTTGGTTCTGAGCCCTTTTACCATCTGTTTGATGGGCAAGCCCTTCTGCACAAGTTTGACTTTAAAGAAGGCCATGTGACATACCACAGAAGGTAAGGCAGCCCTGGATGCTGGCCCTTCCTCAGTGGAGCTGAGCTTAGTCACCTCCTGTGTGCCTTTAACTTCTTGAACTCAGAATGGGTCTCTGGACCAAGTTTGTTCTCCTTCTCCTTGTTACCCTGGGTCTGTGTGTGCAAGGTCCTCTGGGAACCCCACCATGAGATAATGTAGGAACTCTGGGGTTCAACATGGCCGTCTATAAGTCCTGTATGCACCAGGCCCCATTTGCCTCTGCTGTTGACCTCTTCCGCGAAGATGACCTCAAACCCTCTTTCTGATCTGTAAAGTGGAGGAAAATGGTAGCAACTACTTGATAGGCACATTTCCAAAGTTAGATTAGAAGACAGCATCCAGCACATAGGAAGCACACAGTGATAACAAAAGTTGTTATTGCAATTACTAGACCTCTGGTTATGTTGGGGCTTTTTGATTTTTAATCATCAGAAAGAGACTAGAAAAGAGGAGGACTAGAAAAAGAACTAGTAACAAAGGACTAAGTATGTCAGAGAAACACCAGAAAGAAAAAGTTTCTAAAAACAAGACTTACTGCTAAAAACCATCACTCTAAGACCCCCCCCCCACTACCATAGAAAATTCCCTGCCTCCTATCTGAATATCCAGGCCAGTTAGTGACTTAGCTGCTCAGCACAAATTTTGAAGACACTTCAGAAGGAAGACCAGGTGGAGACTGGGAAGAGGGTGAGTTGGACTGTGACAGAGAAGCAGTGTATCTAGGAGAGTGAAGTCTGGAGTTCAGAGAGAGCTTTCATATGCCTGCCAGAGGCACTATTACTCTTCACAAGAGTGCAAAATCAAAATTTAATTTGCTCTCCACCAGACAAACACTAGGTAGTCTGTATATGGCATATCAGCCAGTGTTCGTGAAAAAAAATCGATGTTTAAAAAAATGTATGGCAAAGTAACTTCTAAAATTAACTTAAAACACAAGGACAAAGGGATACCAAAAGGAATATAACTCAGCACACAGTGTCCTATATTTCTCCTATATGTAGGGTGATGGTTCATGTGCTAAGGGGTCAAGAATTCTGTGTGAACTACCCTGTGCAGCTATGTGATGTGGTATGGGAAGCTCACTTTGTTGAACTCTGGCCAATTTGGATAGTTACCCTGCTCAGTCACACAAGCCAATCACTTAACTTTCCTTGTGTCAGTTTCCTTTGCACTGCCAGGTGTAGATTACACAGGTTGAGCTCTTTCCCCGTTGGTCATTTCCAGAAAGGATGCTCATAGTGCTGTCTAGGCCTCGTGTTATGGCTTTATGATTCTAATTTGATGTCATAAGTCACATTATAAAGTGACTTATTATAATGCTATTGCAACTACTAGACCTCTGGCTGAACAAATAAGTCACACTAAATGATCTCTGAGCTTCCCTTGCCCTATCCGTATGACCCTGTGTGTGACTCTTTCCCATGTCTCAATGTCATTCAGGTTCATCCGCACCGATGCATATGTCCGGGCAATGACTGAGAAAAGGATTGTCATAACAGAGTTTGGCACCTGTGCCTTCCCAGATCCATGCAAGAATATATTTTCCAGGTTACTGAAACTAAACTTCATGTTAAGAGACATTTTACCCCTGTTTTTCTTATAACCTAAAATTTTTTTGAACTGGAAAAATAATTTGCTTCCTCAGGTTTTTTTCTTACTTTCGAGGAGTGGAGGTTACCGACAATGCCCTTGTAAATATCTACCCAGTGGGGGAAGATTATTATGCTTGCACAGAGACCAACTTTATCACAAAGATTAACCCAGAGACCCTGGAGACAATTAAACAGGTAGGATATAATCAGTGTTCAGGTATTTAAATTTGGAATTTAGAATCAAATCAATTGTGCAGTTTGATGGAAAGAATATAGGAGGTAGATTAAGTTTCAAATTCTTGCTTGTAAATTTCTAGGTATAACAAGATAAAATTTCTTCATCTATGGCGTTTTAAACATTTATGAAATTGGAGGAAAACCATTTAAATGCCTAACATATTCATTCTTTCATTTGTAACACCTTTACTGAGTACTTTCCAGATACACGAGAGATATCAGTGAGAAGTCAACACAGTTTCTGACCCCTAAGGCTCTAGTAGCTTGGATCCTATATATACTAGATGTTCAATAGTTTCCTTTTTAAACATTCTGGGACCCCAGCCCACAGAATGGTACTGCCCACCATTAAGGTAGGCCTGTCCACCTCAATTAAACTAATCAAGATAATCCTTCACAGGTAATTCTAGTTCCTGTCAAGCTGACACTATAAATGATCATCCCTGTGAAGCCATGTGAAGGATGAATGAGAGGACAAAGGAGACAGGGGCTAGTAAAGGACCAGTATGGAATTCAGGACCATAGATAATGCTAATGGAGTGTGTGTTTCAAAAAATTCAACAAAGAAATGTGAATATTTTGACAGAAAAAAATGTTAACTGTTATAGGATACATTAACTTGATTTAAACATTACGCTATGTCCATACATCAAAACGCCACAAAAAGCCATAATATGTGTACCTTTCATGTGTTTAAGGTACCAGTTAAAATAAACTTAATAATAAAGAGATCAGCGCTAATGATATAGTGGTGCCAGGTGTGGTGGCACATGCTTTAATCCTAGCACTCGGGAGACAGGTAGAGAGTTCATTTTGAGTTTGAGGCTAGCCTGGAACTACAGTCTGTTCCAGATCAGCATGGGCCAGAGTGAGACCCTACCTCAAAATTGAAAAAAAATGCAGTGATAGTAGAAAGAGAAGGAAAAATCAGAGCCAACAACAGGTCTAAATATCACAAGTTGACTTGTAATTTTCAACATATTGTGTAGACCATACAGGACAATACTGAAGCTAACTTTCTAAGCCCATTCCTGTAACTCTGAATTGAACCCATACTCCTCTCACACAGTGCTCTTACTGGAAACGCAGAAGCTTCAGTCTGGCTCAGAACACACTGTAATAATGCAGTTTCCACTATGAAGAGCAAGCAGTAACCTGACTTCATATAAAATGTTGTTTCAAAACTTACTCTTTTTTATTGACTATTACTGGCAGTGACCCTAGTCAGCACCTTGGTTTCAAGCTGATAGCTTGAGCTTGGTCTCAAGCTCTTAGCTACCTTGTCTTTAACATGACAGAAGCAGTTTTTCTAAATGCAAATATAAGCATACTCTTCCTCCTATGACAGCCATAGTTTCTGAGGTAAAGTCCAAACTTGGGGGGGCAGGGGAAGAGCTTTCTTGCCTCTACAGCATGAGCATATACATCACAATTGTGCCCTCACGTGGGACCCCTGCTCCCTGCAACTGCCACCTGACTCTACTGCTCACCTCGCAAGCAGCAGTTGGCGTCAATGCCCCTGGGAAGTTGGCCTAAGTCCCCAGTCTGGGCTAGATGGCCTTTTTCTAAAGGTGCATCTTGCACTGTCTGCCCTTTAGGAGCCAGCGGATTGGGCTGATGCCATGATCAACAGAATTTGTGCATTGATGAAGTGTTCTGTAGCTGTACCTAAGAGTTATTGAGAATTTTGGTTGTAACTCATGCGGCTGAATTTGAAGGGATTTCTGATTATAACGAAGTTACATTTAAGTTGTGCCTGACAGCCAAGATCTTTTCTGCTCTCTAGATGCTGTCCCAGTAGTTGGTGTGCATAAGCTCAGTGATGAGATATGGTGAACGAATGGATGGATGATGAATGGAACATCTAGCCTATTATTTAAACAGGAAAGCTAAAAGACCCGGTGCTTTTGAATTTCTTCTGATCAAATAGAATTTTGGTTGAGCACTCCATTAGTTATTTAGTCAACAGATAATTGCTAAGTTCTAGGTAGAAATTCTAGTGCTAATTTTCCAACATGTTTCTCTACCCTTGACTAAGACATTGGCTTCCTGAGACTTTAATATCTCCTGCAAACCAAGAAGCATATGCTAAATCCCTATTAGACCCAAAGTCAAATAAAATGCTTCTCTGAACACACTCCAAAATGTGTGCTTAATTGGCACTGCCCACCAAAAATGTGCTTGATTCCAGTAGACTCATGGTTACCCACTTAGATTAAAACTTCCATACTAGAGGCATCATGGGTTCCTGTCAGTTCCAGATACACAACATGAGTAGGACATTGAGTGTGGCATTGAGGTTGCCCAATGCCAAATTGCCATGTTTATAAACAGAATAGTTCAGTATGACACAATAAAAGAAGAAAAAATCATTGTTTAAGATCAATTTATATGTGTAAAAGATAGTTCCAACTAGAGCATTCTATGATACACATCAAAGAGCACCACCACAGTGAACTCCAGAGAGGAGGATCAGAGAAGACAAATGTGCAATCTACTTTCTGTTACATGGATGACATTTATTCTCCTTCCACAGGTTGATCTTTGCAACTATGTCTCAGTCAACGGAGCCACTGCTCACCCCCACATTGAGAGTGATGGAACCGTTTACAACATTGGTAATTGCTTTGGGAAAAATTTTTCAATTGCCTACAATATTATAAAAATCCCTCCACTAAATGCAGGTGAGTTTACTACTAGTTCCTCTTGTGAAAACAAATGTTTATCTTGTAAAAAAGTTACTGGAAATACAAAATCCACATCAACATACTGGGAAAGCATGATGCATTAAATTACTCTCAGCCTTTAACAATTACTCTCACCCTATCTGAGGACTAGTGCCCAAGGAACTTTCTAAAAGTAGAAATCTTAAGCTCCACCTCATTCAAACTAACAGAAATTCTGGGACTAGGATACACTATGTATTGTTAGAAGCCACTTTTTTAAAAAAAGAAGTTATTTGTATGGTTTTCTGAGGAGCACTAAGTTTGAGGACCAGGAACTACAAATGAATTTGAATGTGCATAGAAATTGTGCTGACATCAAATGTTCTACATGCTTCGGACTGAAAAAGTGAAAAGCTGTTTCAAAGCCCTTCTTTTCAGACCAGGAAGATCCCATAAGCAAGTCAGAGATTGTCGTGCAATTCCCCTGCAGTGACCGGTTCAAGCCATCTTATGTCCATAGGTAACTTGAAGGAAAACCCAAATTTAAGGATCTCCCTTACCTGTCTTGGATACCAGATCCAATCAGGGCATTTCCCTGTAGAAAACGAAATTCAAGCCTGGCTAATATCAGGTGGGACCTGTTCACCCCGTAGCTCAGCAGCCCTCATGGGAAGAAGCCGTTCCATTCACAAGTCCATTTGTGTTTCTGAACAGTTTTGGTCTAACTCCCAACTACATCGTTTTTGTGGAAACACCAGTCAAGATTAACCTGTTCAAGTTCCTTTCTTCATGGAGTCTTTGGGGAGCCAACTACATGGACTGTTTTGAGTCCAATGAAAACATGGGGGTATGTCTGATTTATTGGGCGAATTAGGATTCTGAGGAAGCTATGTTTTATGACATATTTTTCCATTTTAAATGAATCTAAGTATTTTCCTTACTTTTCAAGGTTTGGCTTCATGTTGCTGACAAAAAAAGAAGAAAATACCTCAATAATAAATACAGAACTTCTTCTTTCAATCTTTTCCATCACATTAACACTTATGAAGACAACGGGTTTCTGATTGTGGATCTCTGTTGCTGGAAAGGGTAAGAAAGGACATTAGCTGATACCTCAATAACAGGGAAGGGCTCAATTCGAGTAATCTTTGTTTCTCTGTCTTCTGACTTTTGCTCAATGGTAGATAATTACATATTTTCATAACTAAAGTAAACATTCAAATGCAAAAAGAAAATTTGAAAATGCTCGAGTTTAGCAGGCATCCCATATCATTTATTCTTTTTTTTTAATACTTTATTTATTCATTTTCAAGCAGAGAGAGAGAGAGAGAGCACACACCAGGGCCGCCACCTTGTGGGTCTGGCTTATGTGGGTCCTGGAGAATTGAACCCGGGGCCTTAGGCACTGGAGGCAAGTGCCTTAACCGCTGAGCCATCTCTCCAGCCCCCATATCATTTATTCGTAAATCTTATATTTCCTTTCATTTCTTCTGAAAAAAAATTTGTTTTTTGTTTTTCAAGGTAGGGTCTTGCTCTAGTCCAGGCTGACCTGGAATTCACTATGTAGTCTCAGGGTGGCCTTGAACTCACGGCGATCCTTCTACCTCTGCCTCCCGAGTGCTGGGATTAAAGGCATGTGCCACCACGCTTGGCTGCTTTTGAAAAAATTTTTTAATACTATTTTATATTTCTTTTTTTAAAAAATATTTTATTTATTCATTTTCAAGCAGAGAAATACAGAGCGAGAGAGCACCAGGGCCACCACCTTGGATCTGACATATGTGGGTACTGGGGAATTGAACCTGGGGCCTTAGGCACTGGAGGCAAGTACCTTAACCGCTGAGCCATCTCCCAGTTGCATCATAGAATTATTTTGTTGAGTTAGAAAAGCATGCTAGAATTTAATTAGAAATGTATTTAGTATAATCCTTGATGAAAACTGGAAAAATATATAAATACTCAATATTCCCTCTCAGAAAAGTGGTGCTTCTTCTTATATGTGTTCATAGGCTTCTATAGTTTTCTTGATACAGATTGTACCATTCTTATTAAAGCATTCAAAAGAAAAACTAGGGGTTCTAGACAGCTTCCACATTACTGGGATGGATACAGAGGTGGAAGGGATTTATTTCAAGCTTGTAGATCCAGGTGGAAGTTCTGTAAGTGGTGGAAGAAGCTGCTTCCATACATCCAGAGAAACAATCAAACAGGCATAAAAACCAAAAGCAGCAAGCTCTCAGGGGCAGCAAACAATAAGGGACCCAGGCAAAGCTCAAACCTCTCTGCATATCTTCGGGCTGGAAATCAGATCCACCCTCAAACACCTTAAGCCTGGACCCCAGGATCAGGCCCCAGTGCTACCTCCTCCAGCCAGGGGGCTGAAGATCCAAGTTGCAAGCTTTAATAAAACACCGAGTCTATAGGGGACATGCATTCATTCAAACTACCACACTAGGAGACATACAAAGGTGAAAACTGAAACTGCAATGTTAGGGAGCTTAGGTCACGAGGAGCAGGCTGATCATCAAAATTGTGATTAATCCTGAAAATCAATTGGATCCATGGACTAGAACTGAAAAGGAAAGGTTCTGTGATCTGAGAGGAAGTTTAAACTCCACACAACCTTTAAGGGATCTTGAACCCCACTCACTCTGGAGAGGAAGAAAGAAGCATGCCTTTTTTCTCCTACAGATAATGTGTTAAGAAAATACTATTCCCTTAAGGCACAGAAAGAATGGGGGCAGCTGAAAAGAAGGCAGGTCTTTTTCCATTGAGAGTGGGCAGGGGAAAAGCCTGTGGCAAGCTTGAGTCAGCAGCAGTTTGGTTTGCAGGCACATTGCCCAACCCCATGAGTCATCTCTAGCATTATTTCTAACTGGCCAGGTGTGGTGGTGAATGCCTTTAAGACCCGTGCCTGCTTGGGAGGCAGAGGAAGCGTCACAGTCAGCCACACACAACTGAGATGAATCTTCAAACCAGGCACAATTTGGGGGAGGAAAGTATTTATCGAAAGTGCAGACTGAGGGGAAGTTCCGTAACAGCAATTTCACAGGTCTGAGCAGAGAAAAAAGAAAAGAAAAGAAAAGAAAACCCATCACCTACACCAGACACAGAACAGCAAACAGGCAGGAGGAACAAGGAGAGAATTTCTTTTCCTTTATATAGGCCTAGGGTGGGGTCTTGTAACCCTCTCCCAGACTTCTGAGTCTGGCTTCCTGAGTCTCTGGAACTTCCTTCCTGCATGGCCCACACAGGAAAGGATGTTTACTTCTAGCTCCATTGAACTTCTTTTCATTTGGCCCCTTGCTAAGTGCTGCCTTCTTGTAAACATCCTCAGAGACCAACTGAAGATTACTTGAAAGGTCAAGCTGACAACAAAACTTAACCATCACAGGCAGGAAAGTCATGAGTTTATGGCTATTCAGAAGTACATAGTAAGACTTTGTCTCTTTGACCTGGGGGGGGTAGGACAAAAATAATGGCTGCCCCTGTAGCCTCAATGTCCCCATTTGTTTTGGCTGCTAGATCTGGTTGTTTCAAAATAAAATCTACTTTTTAAAAATATTTTAATGTTGTAGAGATGGTTCAGACCATCAACATGCTTGCCTGCAAAGCCTAATTCCCTGGGTTCAATTCCCCAGTACCCATGTAAAGCCAGAGGCACAAAGTGGTACATGCATCTAGAGTTTGTTTGCAGTGGATGGAGGTCCTCGCACCCCAGTCTCTCTGTCTCTCTCTCTCTATCTCTATCTCATCTCTTCTATCTCGCTGCTTGTAAATCAATTTTAAAATTTATTTATTTGCAAGCAGTGAAAGAAAGAGAATGGACACACCAGCGCCTTTTTGCCACTGCAAACAAACTCAGACCCATGTTTCACTTTGTGCATTTGGTTTTACATGGGTCCTGGAGAATTGAACCCAGGCCATCAGGCTTCAAAAACAAGAGCTATTAACCACTGAGTCATCTCTCCAGCTCAAATAATTTTTTAATCGTGTGCCTGTTTGACTTTTTGTTTCTGCAGATTTGAATTTGTTTATAATTACTTATATTTGGCCAATTTACGTGAAAACTGGGAAGAAGTGAAAAAAAATGCCAGAAAAGCACCTCAGCCTGAAGTGAGGAGATATGTCATTCCTGTGAATATTAACAAGGTAAAACCTGTTTCTCCAAACATGGAGTAGATCACAGTCTTTCATCTCTTGGGACCTGTTCTCCTACTTCATGTTGATATATAGTCTTGGAATTCCAGAGATGAAGGGAACTTTAAAAACCTCTTATTTTTTGAAGTGAAACTAAAGCTTAGAAGAGCAGTATGACTTAGAAAAACCAACTGCAGCAAAGCATGATGGTGCATACTTTTAATTCCACCTCTTGGGAGGCTGAGTTAAGAGGATCTTCATGAGTTTGAGGCCATCCTTGGGCTGCAGAGTGACTTCCAAGTCAGCCTGAGCTAGTGAGACCCTGACTCTAAAAAAATTTTTTTAATTAGAAAAATCAAAAGAAAATCTAACTGTAGCAGAGCCCAGACAAGAACAGGGTTTCTGATTCTAACCCTGCTGTTTTTTTCAGTATAAAATCCTTTTAAAAGCAGACCCACTGATTCCTAGAAATCTTTGCCAATAGTACAAGTGCTCTAAATAATTTTTGAAATTGGAGAGAAATGAGGTTCAGAAAGCACCTTACAGGGAATCAGCCTATTATTATAGGCTTTGTGTTTGTTTTTTGTTTTATAAAACAGAAACTGTAGGGGCTGAGCTGGGGATTAAAATTTAGATAATACCCAGCAAAATTCCAATGCACCTCAAAATTTAAGGAGTACCTGAGTTCTTGTCTATAAAGTTAAATAATTCAAATTATAGACCACCAGAGGATAAGGTATAGTGGGCGTCTGAATTTAAAGGAAAATGGGAAGTTACAGAGTTTTCTAGCCTCCAGTGTGAGGCAGGAAGTTGGGGTATACTAGAGAAGAGTTTTAGAAGGGCCTGGCAAATTTTTCCTTTTGGGACAGTTTCCATAAACATGCCACCCGCTGTCCACCAAGGAAGCTGTCCTTGGAGATGTGCCCTTTCCTGAAAGGGGTCCCTTCCCTAAGCAACCTCTTTTGTTGATGATGGCTATCTTTTATCTCCCTTATTTTTTTAAATTTTGATTCCCTATTGCTCCCTTTCCTTTGGGGGGGCTTCCAATTACAATAAACAGATTGTATCTTAGAGCAGCTATTTTATGCTCTTGGTTGGTTCGGCCACCAAATTTTGTAAGCTAGCATGTTTTTCTAATTATGTCCTTGAGCCTTTGAAGAAAGGCAATGGGTTAGTTTCCCTGTCTATATGGCATATAAAATTGCCCTGCTGGCCACCTTTATTTTGGTCAAGCATTAAGTGGAGACCTTGGGGCTGTATTGGAAGCTGAATGTCCCATCTGAAAAGACAAGAAGGAGGGTGGAAGGGTACAGAGTAAGATTGTGCCTAGTTCTGGCTTGTACTTTCCATATGAAGAGAGGGACCTCTTCAGACCAATTTGGGACAAGAAATTTGGGGTGTCCTTTTTATAGAACCCTGAATCCCAGAATTCTAGATTTGTCTCAAGTCCAAGGAGCCACATCTCGTGACTTATGTGTCTCCTGGAGCAAGGGGAGTCCCCTCAGGGTTCCGTGCCACATCCTAAGGGTCCAGTCTCCAAGCTCAGGTATTTTGTTTGTTTGTTTGTTTTTCGAGGTAGGGTCTCACTAGTCCAGGCTGATCTGGAATTCACTATGTAGTCTCAGGCTGGCCTCGAACAGCGAACAGCGATCCTCCTACCTCTGCCTCCTGAGTGCTGGGATTAAAGGCAAAGGTAAAACAAGTTGTTTAGCAGTTTATCTCCACTCAGATGAAAGGCTTTTTGTACCCCCTAAGAGGAAGCCCTCTAGTCAGCCAGAGTCATCTCCCCCCCACCATTGTCTTCAGCTGCAGGCTGCTGAATTTGAAGGAAGGGTAAAAAATTATGTCTCCTTTTTTCCCTAAAAAGTTATAAAATGTTGTACCAAAGAGTTACAAAAAGATCCTCAGGAATATCTTGCCGGGCCAGCCAACGCACCATTTATGTAGGGGATAAGCTGGGGATTAAAATTTAGATAATGCCAACAAAATTCCAATACACCTCAAAATTTAAGGAGTACCTGAATTCTTGTCTATAAAGTGAAAGAATTAAAATTATAGACCACCAGAGGATAAAGTATAGTGGGAGACTTTATTTAAAGGAAAATGAGAAGTTACAGAGTTCTCCAGCCACCAGTGAGAGAGAACACGTGGGAGAGGATTTTAGCCCAGATCTATGCTGTTTAGCTAAACGAACAGGAAAAAAAAGATCATGGGAAGGAAAGGTTCAGGTGGAAAAGAAAGCCATTAGGCTGGTGGGGGGGGGGGAGGCTTGGGAGACCTTACCCAAAGTCCTTCTGCTAGCCCATGTGAGGGAAGAAGAGAAAGAATCATCAGTTCAGTGAGTATTCCCTGCCTCAGGTGAGCAGAGACAGGTGGTTGGTTCATACCTGACCAATCATTTTTAGCGCCTAGGTTCGAACTCTAGCTAGAAATGCCTCCCACTCAAGGGGAGGGAGTCTATGGAGCTTTCCCAAGCTCTCACAAAACTATCACTAAGGGACAAAAATCATTAAGAATATCAGAAGGTTTAGTGCCTGAGACATAACTGATGGGAGATAGTAGATTATCAGGAGAAAAGGCACAAATTTATTAGCATGTACTCAAAAACTCTATAAAATATGAAACGGTAATGTTCTGGGGGGCACTCTACTCACTCTCAGGGAGCTCAGCTGGAACAGAATCTTACCCAGGGAGGAGCTGTCACTGCTGCAAGACAATCACAAGGCTGGAAGGGGGAAGAAATGTGTGCCACAAGGTTTATTGCTCAAGAATCACAATTATATTAAAGACAGAAACAGCCAGCTTAATTTTAAGCAGCAAAGCACCCCTCAGGATGGGAGCCCCAAATTTAGGAAAACTCATCTGAGGGCTGAATTAAGGGGGCTTAAGTATGTTGGGGCTGTCTCTACATAGAATCGAAATTCTTCTAAACTGATTGTCAATTGAGAATTCTTCAATAGTAGCCCAAAATCCTTTGTGTTGAGGAGGAAACAGGGAATGCATCAGGCTAATCTCAGATTTTCACGGAGGATGGCCCTTGTACACTCGGCTTTGAGTTGGGATTGGTGTCCTTGTTCCTCTTCGTGGCTCTTCCCATCAACCCTTCAAAATTCCCCGTTTTAACACAATTTCACCAATCCCACAGCCCAGGTTTGTACACAAATCTATAGATACAACCTCAGAATTACTGTCATCTCCACTGCACTTTCTCTCCTCAACGCCACTTTCTTGCATTTCAATGTACACATCAAAGGTAATTCTTCTGTCATTTTGGTTTTCTTGCCCTCTTCCACTGATATTATCTTTTCCTATCTTAGCTTTGAGTCTCCAGCATCGAACCTGTGATCTGGACTATCTGGGATTGTGCTTCTTCTAGAGTTTCAACTCCATGTATTTCATACTCTGACAGCCCTTTGTCTTTCAATCACTTGCTCTGCTGGGATTCCTACCATAAATTTCCTTCCTTGAACAGATCACTCACTACCTGTCTCGGCCATGAGCACTCACCCTCCCTCCTCCCTCAATTCACATTCCAGGCCAATGACTATGAACATCTCTTATATATTCACTCTTTCATCACTCTCATTTGTTTAAACTACATCCCAAGTAAATAAGACTCCCCACCCTCTCCATATTTGTAACTCTGCACATAATCATATTAACTGATCTAATTTTAAATGTAGGACCACAAACCTAACTGCTTCATTCCTAACTTCACTTACTGTCTCACTTGCTAGTTAGAGTCCACACCCTCCTCTTCTCACTTTTACACCTCCTGCCTCATGATTGTGCATCCTAGTCCTCTGAAGCAAATGAACAAAAGCAGAAAAGAATCATATTCCTGCTGTTGTACCTTCTGCCTACCAGCATCTGCACCTATAATCTGAATATCCATCTTCTGATGCAGAGCTAACCTCTTCCACCCTCCCATCCAGGGATATTACTCCAGTAGTTCTCCCGCTCTCTCAGATCACAGCTTCCTTACCCTTCTTAAGAGATCATGAACATCATACCCTATAAAGCCCTCTCAATTCCTTTTGCCCCCAACCAGCTACCCCCACATGTCTCTTCTTGCTGAAGGGTCTTAGAACTAGGCCTTGGAGCCCCTGCTGTCCTTCTGTGTCCTTGTTTTCTTTGACTGACTAGACTTTTGAAATAATTTGTTATTTATTTGAGAGAGACAGACAGAAAGAAAGTGGCAGAGAGTGAGTATGGGTGCACCCCGGCCTCCTGCCACTGCAAGCAAACTCCAGATGAAGGTACCACTTTGTGCATTTGGCTTTACTGTGAGTGCTAGAGAATTGAACCTGGATCATTAGGCTTTACAAGCAAGTACCATTAGTTGCTGAGCCATCACTCCAGCCCCAGCTGACTAGTTTTAAAGTTGCCTACACTTTATTTTCCACTTCTACTTAATGCCAGAGACATTACAACCATGTATCCTATTACTATCCAGCAAACATCTAAGGGATAATACAACAAAACCTGAATTTCTTATCATCCTGCAGCAAAAGACAAAATCTTGAGAAGTTTGTTTTTGTGGCTGCTTGAATTCTTCCTCCTCCCTGACGGTTCTGCCACCTTCTTTCCTAGGCAGACACAGGCAAGAACTTAGTCACTCTCCCCAATACAACTGCCACCGCTGTCCTGTGTAGTGATGAGACCATCTGGCTAGAACCTGAGGTCCTCTTTTCCGGACCTCGACAAGGTAAGATAATCTAACCTCACTTAACCTTACTCTGAAGGGAACAGATGTTCTACTCAGAGAGATTAACTGAGTTTTCCTAAGCCTGTGCTCTTTTTTGTAGCCTTTGAGTTTCCTCAAATCAATTACCAGAAGTATGGTGGAAAACCTTACACCTACGCATATGGACTTGGCTTGAACCATTTTGTTCCAGATAGGGTAATTGATCCCCTCCCTAGCACTGCACAGCTCCCTGAGTCATGTGTGACTCGAGCAAAGCATGTTAACTGAATGACCAATTGTTTTTTTCTTTCTTCTAAGCAGCTCTGTAAGTTGAATGTAAAAACCAAAGAAATTTGGGTATGGCAAGAGCCAGATTCATACCCATCAGAACCCATCTTCGTTTCTCACCCAGATGCCCTGGAAGAAGATGACGGTAATGAAAGCAACGACTGTATTTGAATTGGAGCTCTCTTATTCATTAGGAAGGGAGTTGGGTTAATTACTCCCTAACTTTCAAAAATGATTGTTATTTCACCTGTGGATAGGTCTGGTTGATTGCTGGCGGAAAGAATGGCAAAACAGCATCTGGTGTCATGGTAGAGTTCTTGGTGAGATAGACAGAATGAGCATGGCTCCAGGATCTCTAGATTTTGCATTTCCTGACCAGGACCCGATTCTGCAAAAAGGATAGACTTCTAAAAAGGGGAGCAGCATTCCACATCAAGTGTGGATGACACAGCATCAGTCCTGGTTAAACATTAATAAGCCAAGACAAGGAGGCAGATTGCACTCTGCGGGATTAAAATATTGAAAGTCACAAAAGAATGAGATAAATAATTTTGAAACCATTCTATGCTAAATGACTTTACATATATATACACCCACTGAGTAAAAAAAAATGAAATTTAAAAGGCATATATATTTTTTATTTGAAGTCAACTTAGGGATAATCTTGGAAAATATAGATAAACCTTGCTTCTTTCAAAAGCTTTTAATATACATTTTCACTTGATCATCACAACTTCTTTTGTAGTATGATATACTCACGCTACATGTGAGAACTCAGATCCATTCATTCAATATGCATCAGTATTTACTGAGATGTAGCAGTGAGCTACTGGGATAGAGCAATGAGCAAGACAGACAAGGCTACTCACTACCTGGAGGTGCTAGTCCAGGAGGGAAGAGTTTAGAAGACCCCACTAAGTGGTTGAAGAGTCAGAACACGCTAAGTCACATGGTTTTCTTTATTTGTCAATATACTGTGATAAATATGACATATGACTTCCATAACAGCTCACCTGAGAACATGGGGTCTTTTCAGTTCAAAGCTGATTTATCTGTTTCTGATTAACAGGTGTTGTTCTGAGTGTGGTGGTGAGCCCTGGAGCAGGACAGAAGCCTGCCTATCTCCTAGTTCTGAATGCCAAGGACTTGAGCGAAGTCGCCAGGGCTGAAGTAGAAATCAATATCCCTGTAACCTTCCATGGACTGTTCAAAAAATCCTGAACATATTTTAGCAAAATATGCTTCTAGTGGCAAGGCCCCAGCCCCAAGGAATACAGTCAAATTTAGTTCATTTTTAGCCCACTCTGTGTCATGGTTTTAAGATGAAGAACACAGTTTTGTAATTTTTTTTTCAGAAAGCAGGGAGTTAAACAAGCAGCTACTTTAAAATAAATAAAGTACATATTTAGATGACCATACCTTCTTATGAGACAGACCATAACTGGAAAACTCTCTTACATTTAGGAACCAAATAGGAAAAGAATGTGGGCTTATTGAAATGCTTTTTATTCCTTTTATAAAAGTGTGTTTTAGGCAGCCAGCTGCTTCAATATTTTTAACTTTTAAAAACTAGTCTGTAGTCAACTTGTATATAGCTTTGCTGAGTCACACCAGATATATTATATGTTTTTGTATGTGTGTTATTGTTGGGGGGGTGGGGAAAACATCTCTGGATATTCTCCCCCACCATGGCTCTTACAATCTTTCCGCCCCCTCTTCCGCAAAGTTCCCTGAGTCATGGTGGGTGAGTTTTAGGTCTGCTCTACTGTTGAGGTCCAAGAGTCTCTGGATTTGTGCTTTGAACTATTTTCGGTATCTTCAGTGTCTGTTTCCATTACCCTTTCATAGGTTATCTGACTTGCTGTGGAGGGAGCTCTCTTGCTCATCTTGCCACTTCCTCAAAGGTTTGGTTTGGGCCCTAGATGATGAGTTAGGAGTAGTTCATTTCCTGCCTGGGTGCCAACCATCATCTCAGGTCCTGGTGGTGGAATTGGGTTGTTCATGGTTCTTGCTGCCTTCTGAAAAATACAAACAGATCTCCAACAGATAGTGAGATTAGTATAGTTTAAATGAGACAAACACTAATTTGTTGACATTCTAATGGGTGTAGATTCTCTGTAGTCTCATGGTTAGTGGGGGGTTCCCCTTGGAGTCTGGGTTCTTGGTCTCCATAAGAATTTGCCTTGGATCCTTGTTCCAGCTAAGGGTTCCTTGTCACTGAGCAGATCTCTTAGCCAATCAGCAAGCCATTGATTACCCACCTAGATTAAGTGCCACTATTGCACAGATGAGCTCTTCTTGGCTTGTGGTCTCTGCTGTATAGCAGTGTCTTCTTCATTCTCATAACATCCATCAGTGTTGTATATCAGTGTCCCCTGCTTTCTTGGAATATCATTGGCCAATTTCCCCTCACAGTTCCAGCACTACACAGGCTACCATCTAGCATCCGGATTCAATTCCAGATCCAGCGAGGTTTGTTCTGGTGTTGTGTGACAGTAGTCTGTGGTATCTTCAGCAGTAGGGTCTTTTATTTTGCCCGGGGCGGGCATTTAAGAGCTTTGACATAATCCTGTCTTTTTGAGGACCTCTCAGGTCTCTTTGATGAACAGCTCAATGTGGGAAGTAACAAATTACTGTGACAGAGAGTTACAGGCCAGAGTCACTTGTATTACTGTTTGGCTTTTTCCCACCCTCTTTCAGGCCCTTCTTACCAAACGATACCCCCAGCTTCCTCAAGAGCTTACTGTACGAATGTAAGGATTTTATGGTATCGATTCATTATGGGTTTAGATTAGTGTAAATCTCTCCCCACCCTTCCATTCCCCTAAATCCCCCAATTCCTTCCATCCCTTTGTCACTCTCTCAATTCACATGTCAAGTTTGCTTAGTATTCAAGCTTAACATGGTTAGAAACCAAGGATGATGTAGAATTTGTGGCATATTTCTCTCTTTTCATGTGTGAGTTCACTGAGTATAATCTGTTCCAAGTCTGTCCACTTTTCTTTAAATTTTATTATGTTATTTTTCCTTACTGCTGAGTAGAATTCCATGGCGTATATGTACCACAACTTTGATATCCATTCATCCAGTGATAGGCATTTTGGTTGATTCCAATTCTTAGCTTTAATAAGCTATTTATTCAAAACTTTCACTGAAGTAGTCTACACTTTAGAAAAAGTTATCAAATGGCTCTACAATAATGAAATATTAGGAATGAACCAAATTTCCAATGAAAAATGAATGACTAAGTAAATCATAATGCATTAACTTCTATATTATACAGTTATTACTAATGACAATGAAGAAGATAGCACTATAAGAAAGTACAGGTAACAGTGATATAAAGTTAAACACACAACTTTAAAAGCCCACAATCATACTGTGGTGAAAATTATGTGAACATATACACATGAAGAAAAGACTGAAAAGAAATATACCTAAAATATTTTTTCACTTTTATGGGTAATTATTTTCCTTCTCTTTAAACTTCAGATACTCAAAATCATGATAATTTATAGTGAAACATATATTTTTAGAAATAAGAAAAATGAAAATATTTCAGAAGATTTTAAGCAAATTTTATAAATATAACCTAATATGCTAGTTAAGTAAAATATTTATCAAAAGACTTTACAGTTACTTGTGAGATGTTGAATAGGAATTTTGTGGTATGTTGCATAAAATTCTATCATGTGTCTTTTATTTGGAAAACTGTCTGTCTGGGAAGAGAATCAAATGACCATCAATGAACAAATTCCATAGAATATTTAAACTATGATTTTTAAATTTATTTATTTTTGTTTTGTTTTTTGAGGTAGGGTCTCGCTATAGCCAAGGCTGACCTGGGATTCACTCTGTAGTATCAGGCTGGCCTCAAACTCGCAGCAATACTGCTACCTCTGCCTCCCAAATGCTGGGACTAAAGGCATGCACCACTAAAAATTGTTTGTTTGTTTTTTTTTAATGGGGAGATTGTTCAGAAGTTAAAGGCATTTGTTTGCAAAACCTTCCAACCCAGCAGGTGGAAGATAGCAGCAGGAGAGTGAGCCAAACTAATACTAGCAAGTTAAGGCTAATAAACCTCATGGTCCCCCCAACAACACACCTCCCCCAGAAAGGCTTCACTTCCAAAATTGCTACCAGCTAGGAAGCAAGCATTCAAACACATAAGTTTATGGAGAACATCTGACTCAAATCACCACATTCTGCCCCTGGTCCCCATAAACTGACAGCCATTCCATGACATGAAATGCAATGCATTCAGTCCAACTTTAAAAGTCCCCATAGTTTTTAGTAATCCCAACACTGTTCAAATATCCCTATAGTCTAAGGTCTATTAACTGTAAGCTGTAAAACCAAAACACATAATGGAACAAAGTAAACATTCACACTGTAAAATATAGCATGCAAAGAAAGCTTGAACCAATGCAAAATCTAAAACAAATAGGGCAAACATCAAATCCTGTAGCTCCAAGTCTGACATCTGTAACCAGTGACAAAGTCTTAGGGGTTCCACTTCTACCCCTCTAGCTGAACTGCTTAGAGCCCAGGAAAAATTCCTCCTAAACCAATAGCTTTCCTTGGAAGCTGTCTCAGAGTCTGGGCATCTCAATAAAACCCTGGGGTCTCCACTGCAACCCATGGTTCATCTTCATGACTTCATTAGGCTTCCACATAATAACTCCAACAACCCTGCCTCACATTGCCCTGTGGGCATTTCCAAAAAACAAACCACAATGCAAATCCAATGACTCTTTCCTACATTTGTATACTCCCTTCTTACCAGGTGGCCTAACAAATTTGTTAATCTGGGGTGGAATAAAGCCAACTTTGTTTTTAATATTTTCATTTATTTATTTGAAATAGAGACAGAAAGAAGAGGAAGATTGAAAGGTAGTAAATATGGACATGTCAGGGCCTCCTGCAAACAAACTGCAGAGATATGCACCACTTTGTGCATCTGGCTTTATGTGGGTACTAGGGAATTGAATCTGGGCTTTCAGGCTTTTCATGCAAGTGTATTTAACTGACAATCTACCTCTCCAGCCCCAAAGTCAACTTTGATGAGCAGAACACTCTGTCAGCATTCAGGCCCTTTACTTTCTAGGGTCAGCATTCTTCCTGCTGCCCCAATGAAGAACAGCTGGCCCAAGTTCAATGGTGGCAATTTTTCAAGCAATTGCAGTTGAATGGGCACTGCCTTCAGCCTGAAACTTTCGTTTCTTTCTGGGATATATTCATCTGCTCACACCAGTGCATTTCTATGCAACACAACCCTGCCTAGGTTCTCAAGACATGGAAAGAACACAGAAACCTCACACAAACTGCTTCTAGTCTTGTCTAGACAAAGCTCTTTTTTCCCTTATAAACCAAGCATCATAGGTCACAGTTCTTTCTGCTTTTAGGTCTCTCAACTCTGAAAAAAATGGTCTATCAAACTCTGAGTACAGAACTACAAAGCATCTCTTAGGCCAAGATTTCTAATCCTTCCACATTCCTCCTACAAATCTGTTCCAAAAGTCCCGCCAAGTTTCTAGCAGCAAATACCCCACTCCTCTGGTATCATTTTTTCTGTTGTAGTTATCTTCTCATTACTGGCACAAAGTATCTGAATAAAAACAGTTCATGGAAAGAAAGGATTTATTTTGGCTTCCAATCTCTAGGGGAAGCTCCATGACAGCAGGGGAAAGCATAGCATGACTAGAGGATGGAAATACCTCTGCCACGGCAAATGAAGAACGGCAGCACGAGAGTAATCTAAACTAAAAATGGCAAGCGAAGAAACCTCAAGGTCCACCTTCCTCATACACTTCCTCCTGCAAGGCTCTACCTCACAAATTGCTACAAGCTGACAACCAGCATTCAAAACACATGAGTTTTGGAAGACATCTGACTCAAACCACCACAATTTTTTAATGTCTGTTATTATCACGATGAAAATGAAAAATATGATATTAGCTGTTGTAGTCAGCTTTCTCTGTTGCTGCACAAAAAGGACCCAAGCAAAAGTTGCTTGTTGGGGAAAGGGTTTATTTGGCTTATGGACTCAAAGGGAGACTCCATCATGGCAGGGAAAATGATAGCATGAGCAGAGGGGTGGATATCACCTCCTCCACAGCACTGCAAACAGCGTCAGGAAGGTGTGCCAAACACTGGCAAGGGGAAGCTGGTTTATAACCCCCATAAACCTGCCCCCGACAACACAGCTTCTATGAGGTTGTAAAACCCAAACTGCCATCAGCTGGGAATCAAACACTCAGAACACATTTGTTTGTGGGGGACACCTGGATCAAACCATGACAGTATGCCCCTGGCCCCCACAAACTAATAATCATACATGATATAAATACAATGTGTTCAGCTCAACTCCTAAGTCCCACAGCTTTCAACTGAGCCATATAATACCAAAAAATAAACCTATAATGGCACAGAACATTCACACTGAAAAACATGAGGCACAGCAAAAACAGATTGACCAATACAAGATTTTAAACAAACAGGGCACCATCAATCTCTAACTCCAAGTTCGATAATTCTAATCAGTCTCTTGGAGATTTGATTCTGCCCCTCCAGCTCAGCTACTCAGTCTGGGAAAACTTCTGGTGCTGGCGCCTCGCTCTGGCAGCCATCCATGGTCCTGGAATTCACTGGGTCTCCATTGCAACCCATAGTTCATTCTCATGGCTCCATTGGCCTCCACGCAGGCAGTCTAGCACACCCGCTTCACA
>PVHP010013302.1:0-39881 GCA_004024765.1 Zapus hudsonius | reverse complement strand
CTTTTAGATGTACAGGGCTATCTCTTACCAAGTATGGAAGGTTTTCTTGCATAATTATGTTGAAAATATTTTCTATGCCCCTAGCTTGGTTTTCTTCTCCTTCTGGGATCCCCATGATCCTGAGATTAGGTTTTTTTATGGTATCCCACATTTCCCTTGAGTCTTGTTCTGTTGTTGACTATTTATTTTTGAAAATTTTCATGGTGTTGTCTCAATCCCTATGTCTCTTCATGGCCTTGGCATCAGGAATGCCTAGTACCATGTGACCTCAGCAGGCATGCCTCTGGTCTCATGGCATGTCTAGTGAATCTAACCACTAGGGTTTTTACCTCAACAGCACCTCATCATCAGGGTATCCTCTTGGTGGAGCATCTAGGTTTCTCTTATTTGTCACAATGACCCTGGCCAAAAGCAGTTGATGGGAGGAATGGGTTTATTTTGCTTATAGACATGAGAAGCTTCATCACTGCAGAGAAACCAATGGCATGAGCTTAGGATGGACACCAACTCTACCACAGAACTGCAAAAAGCAGTTGGAAGGTATGCCAAAACCTGGCAAGAGGAAGATGTAAGCCCCAGAAGCACCACAACCAACAACATACCTCCAACAGAAGAACCACAATAGACCGGAGTTCAAGGCCACACTGAGACTACATGATGAATTCCAGGACAACCTCAACCGTAGTGAGAACTTGCCTTGAAAAACAAACCAAAAAACTAATAGAGACAAGATCTACCTAAAAAAAACACCTGTCTGCAGTCACTGTGGATGCAGCATTCCTATCCATGCTTCAAACTTTATGGGGTCCAGATACACTGGCTGTTGTATCCACTGCATCTAAAACAACCAACATTTTCTTGGGCATAGGAGACCTTGAAGTGGCCAAAGCTGAATGCCTGGGAACTGAAATATGCTGGTAATCTGTGGGCCCTAATCTTTATGGTCAGGTTGTGTAGACCCCTGAAGTCCAGGACTAAATGCGAATCACTTAAGGTTCCCAGAGTCCAGAGACAGGGATTAGTGTTATATTTTTGGGTGAAGTTGGAGAATCCGTGACCACCTACTTTTTTAAAATTTTATTTCATTCATTTGAGAAACAAATTTATGAGAAAGAGAAAGTTGCCGACACAGAGAGAGGGTGGTCATGCCAGGACCTTCAGCCACTGAAAACAAACTCCAGATATGTGTGTCACCTTGTCTATCTGGCTTTACATGAATATTGGTGAATCAAACTCTGATCCTTCTGCTTTGCATGCAAGTGGATTAACCAGTAATCAATCTCCAAAGCCCCCCAGCTGTTTTTTGATATTTTATTTTACTACCAGAAAGATTGGGGAGATCTAAATTCATAGAGAGATAGAAACATTAGATCAAACAGAGAGCCAGAGAGAACACTATGAAAACAGAATTGAAACTATCCTGTGTATATGGGTCTTGAGTGATGTGCTGAGGAACTCCTGGGGAAGATGGCATTCCTTCATATCAGCTCAGGGCTATCCTTACCACAATAGGAAATAGTTCCTTAATCCCAGACTTTTTAAACATAACCAGGTTGCTAGAGAGAGAGCTATGGAAGTGTAACATTTCAGAGTTGTTGCTTACATAAAGAGAACAGAATTTTTTGCAGAAAAGTGGATAAAAGGACTGGAAAGATAGCTCAGCAGTTAAGTCTGCAAAGCCAGGTCCATTTCCTCCTACCGATGTAAAGCCAGATGCACTAATTAGTGTGTGCATCTGTAGTTTCTTTGCAGTGGCTGTTGCCCCTGGCATTCACATTCTGTATCTCTTCTCTGTATCTCTCTCTCTCTCTCTCTCTCTGCTTGCAAATAAATGTACTAACAAAAGAAAAAAATGGAATGGAGGAGGGGAAGCCACTTTAGAGTAATGTGTAACATATTTTATACCAGAAGTCCATATCTGTTTTCTTGCATTATGTGGACACAATATCTCAGTGGCATGCTGCTTAGGTGGTTGGAATCAGTCATGGTAACATAGACCTTTAGAAGGGGCCTAGGAATATAAAAACAAATTGTTTATGAGTAAGTATCAAAAGGAGTTTTGAAAAACGTTCTAATAATAGCTTCCATAATTATTGACCATAAACCATTATTATTCCCTTGCCATGTCTGTTTGCCCTCTCAATTATTGTCTCTTTTTAGTGTAATTATGTTTTCCTTCCATTATGCTTAGGTATTATCAGGCACTGGGAATTTATGAATATCAAGGCCATTTTTGTTTGGAAGTTTGTGTTATTAGCAGTCATACCCTAAATTTGACTCTTAACAATCTTTCTGCCTCCTCTTCTGCGATGGACCTTGAATCTTGCAAGTGTGATAGAGATGTACCAGTGCTGAATGCTCCACTGTCATTTGTTTCTCAGTAGTGTATTCTTTTGTGCTATCCCAGTTTTTGCTGACATCTAAAAAACAGAAGCTTGTCTAGATAAAAGTGAGAGTATTATTATTATATATGTATGCTCATTTTTTAAAGTATTTGTAAGGATGTTTGGGTGGTATAATATATGCATTTAGCCAGAAAACAACCTGTGTTACTCCTCTTAGGCTCATGACCTACCCAATATAGGCTTTTTACTATGAGGCATGCTTTCCTTCTCATGCAGTGGGCCTGCAGTTCATTTAGAGAGCAGTTGCTTCCCCTAACAATAGATGTGCCACTACTGTCCCAGTGGGAACATTTGGTCTGTCTGAAAGCTTAAAAGGTCCAATGCACTTTACCACCAAACAACATGAATTTTTGAAACCATTTGCATTTGGATCTACTAAAATGGCATGTGTAAGTTAAATGGGCAAATTTTAAGACTGAACTGACATGTTCAGTGGTATCCATAGTAAGAACTTAGAAAGCTGAAATGATTTCGTAAATGTGAATGCTGACATAAAATAATTACATTAGAGAAAAGAAACAACGTCTCATTCATTGGTTTAGCTTAAATAGTGATGCAGGAATTTTGGGTTCCTTTTATGCTAATGAGTTCATACTTTGGGATGTTTGTCAATTCTTGTTCTATGAATTCAAGGAATGAAATCCATGGACCAGCAGTAAGATTCAGAAAGATTTTATTATAGCTTAAAGTGTTTGGCGTCAGAGGAGCATGAGTTCACAAATCTAAGCCCCAGGAGAGAAAAAGGCAGAGCCTTTCCCACTGAGGCAATTGAGGTTAGAGAAGTCCCATGAGAGATGGGAGAGAGTTCTTGCCCAGAGATGCAAGAAGACTAGATGCAAGACTAGGGAGCAGAGCTCTTTCAAAATAAGGCAAGAGGGAATTGAAAAAGGCCACATGAAGAGTAAGATCTGAGTTTTTTTTATAGGGAGTGGCTATGTGAGAAAGACCAAGCTGGCTGGTTATTATGAACAAAGACCAGATTTTGTAGCTATGCCAGTAGTATTAGGTAAGGATCAAAGTTTCTGTTCTCTGGGAGTGGTGTAAGATTAATCTAGAAATCGTTCCTGGAGGGTGTGACATCCAGGCTTCCATAGGCTTAGTGTCATTTTCTGTGTTTAGTCAAAGAATAAATAAAAGCCATTTACATTTGGGGTTCTGTTAACCTTAATGCTGTGCCTATTTCTGTCTCCTTTCATTTCTTCCTTCTGGAAAAGTAGTCCTACCTGCCCTTATGCAATCACTTAAGATAATCCTTAGTGACAGTGGATTCAGGTTCTTCAAGTTGAATGGAGTTCTTGGGTGTGGCAGTGGGTGTACTGCTCCAGTGGACCCATTTTTAGGATCCCAAAAGTGCATTGGTGGTCTTATAGTGTGGGAAGAAACCTATACTTCTCCCTATAGACATAGGTGGGGAAAGAATCATAGCAAGAGAAACAGGTGAAGTGTTTAATGGGTAAAATTGGGGCTCAGAGATGCCCTTAGGGTTGCCATTCATAAGTGTGATGGATGTGATCCAGGGTAATATCCACTTTCATGTAGGCAAGAGTGTGTCCCCAATGGAGTCCAAAGTTACAATTATAATTCCTTTTTGAAATATCCCTTGTAGGATCATTGAGAAGGTTTTTTTTTTTTTTAAGCATTTCAGTATCTGCACTTGAGTATGGGAAAAACAACCATGTTTTTTGTCACTAACAAAAGTTTTCTCAGTTTAACTTCATTTTTTTCTTCTTTTTTCATTTTCATCTCCTTATTAGAGAAAGATAGATAGCATGTCAGGTCCTCCAGCCTCTGCAAATGAACTACAAACACATGTGCCATCTTGTGCCTCTATGTGGGTACTGAGGAATCCAACCCAGGTCCTTCTGATTTATAGGCATATGCCTTAACAACTGAATCATCTCTCCAGCCCTTCTTTTTCTTTTTAGTTGTATGCCACACTGCTAGCCAAACTTTCACATTAAAATATTAATATGTTTGCAACGGGGTGGGGAAATTGGTGTGTCAGGACCCCCAGCTGTTGCAAAGCAACTCAAAATGCATATGTCACTTTGTGCAACCAGGCTTTATGTGAAACTCGAACTGGTTTTTAGAGTAGTGCCTTAATAGATGAGCCATCCCCTTTCCAGCATGAATTTGAAGTTTATACTACTCTTTTTGGGGTCATGGTCTCATAAATACACAGGATACCATGAACTCACAACCTAATCTTAATCGCATGGTCATCCTCCAGAGTGCTTGGATTAAAGGCCTGCTCCACCTTCCCCACATTACTGTACTCATTCTAATGGCTAATTGACTACACAATTTCAAGTCTCAGCCTGGTGTAATCTCAACATTTAAATGAAGAACACATTGGAATAGAGTGTGATCCTGTAACTTGGGATGAAGGTGTGTGGGAACACCCAGGTAATACTGAGATATTGAATTGTAATATTTTGATGGGTCCATTTTACCTGAGAATGCCTTGAATATTTTCTCCCACTATGTAGCATAAAATAATCAGTAATTTGTATAAGTCCTTGTAATCTGAGGTTGAAAAGAAATATCTCATTATAGGAGTTGGTGTCATTTGAAGACATAGCTGTGGAGTTCACCTGGGAAGAGTGGCAGGACCTGGATGCTGCTCAGCGAAGCCTCTACAGGGATGTGATGCTGGAGAACTACAGCAGCCTGGTGTTCTTGGGTGAGTTAAAGTCCCCGGAAACTCTGGGTAGAAATTCATTTATTTTTGTTTGACAAGTGTAATTTTCATTACAAATGCTTAATGTTATTTTCACATTGTGCCTTTTAATTATCACATTTTAATCTTACACATTTTATGGAACAAAGTAGATTTGTAGCATACATATATGTAATGGCAAGAATCTGTTAGCTCAGGTGTTATTTGTATGGGGAAAACTTACAAATTATTGCTACACTTTTGAAATGCAAATGCATTATTAATACACACATACTTAGTACTGTGTTATATAAGAAAAGGAGATATTTTTTCCACATGAACCCAGTTAGTTCTATCCATTCACTTTCCATCGTTTTTCTTTCATATGTTTTCAATAGTCTAATTATTCATTTTATTTTTTAATATTTTTATTTATGTATTTGCAAGCAGAGAGTGGGTTTAATAGCCCAAAGGAATGAAAACAATTCTAACTTGGTAAAGCAATTTATTGGGCTTATTTAGAAAACAAAGGCTTATGAGAAGGATGTGTACTGCCAAAAACTCAAACATTAATCACTTATCTACACATTCCTATTTGGAATTTCAAGTGAGGGATTTATGGCTCTCTGTTTGCAAAGGGTGGATAGTGTATTGCCATTATCATAGACCTATGCCAGTTTTGTGTTATTCTGTTTTTTTAAATCAGGAAGATTAGAACACATATACTTAGTAATAATAGAAGAAATGCATTACATATTTGCTTCTCACTTAGCTTGAAAAAGATGTTTGATTACACAGTGGTTTCCAAATATATTTTTTGTATAGCTAGAGAAGACAGCTTTCTTTTTTTTTTTTTTTTTTGGTTTTTTCGTGGTAGGGTCTCGCTCTAGTCCAGGCTGGAATTCACTATGTAGTCTCAGGGTGGCCTTGAACTCATGGCAATCCTCCTACCTCTGCCTCCCGAGTGCTGGGATTAAAGGCGTGCACCACCACATCCGGCTGGGAAGACAGCTTTCTAAATCATTCACCTTTGTAAAACTGAAGGGACATTCTAAACACTTAGGGCAGTTGTCAAGGCTGTTTCTAGTTAAAGCTTAATTACTAGGAAAGCAGTAAAAACAACCCAAACTGCAATCATAATAAACTTAAACATGTAACTTGTAAATCTATATATGCTAAATATAGTATTTTATACATAATGTATTTTGATTATATATACTTATATTAAATATCAAAATGTATATATATTATATTTTGGTAAATAAATCATTTAAATATATTTATGTGTTTATATTTATTTCTTTGCAATGAGAGAGAGAGAGAGAGAGAGTGAGTGAGTGAGTGAGTGAGAATGGATAATTCAGGGCCTCTAGCAACTGCAATTGAATCCCAAGTGCATCCACTTTTTTCATCTGGCTTCATGTGGGTACTGGGTGATCAAGTTGGTCAAGCAAGTAACCTAACTGCTGAGACTTCTCTCTACCCAAATGGCTAAATTTTTAAGATTAGAAATAAACGAATTCAGCCATTTCTACATACAGAAATCTCAGTTTTTCATTTGTTGAAACAAATTATAGATAACTATTGTGTGTTTTTGTAGAAAATAGAGATCCAAAGCAGCATAAAGATTCCTAACATTTTCACAACAAATAATTAAATAATTTAGCTTTTTTAAAGACTTTTTTTAAAAAAATAAGGAAGGTTACTTAATTTTCACTATGTAAATGTACTTTTATGCTTAAAAGACAAAATATGTAGAAATGATTGCATGTTTTAACCAGCTAAAAATAAAATTTACAGGCATATAAGTACAATACTTTTAAAACTATTTAAGTTGAATATGTACTATAAAATATCTATAAATCATAAGGAAGTATACTATAAGTAATATAAATGAATGTTTACTTTGCAATATGATTATCAAAGCTTACTCTGATGTTAGGTAGATTCTGTAAAATGTCAGACTAGTAGGTATTCTTTTCCTAACATTATATATAAATGACAAATATTTTTACATCAAACAGTGGCATCAACATTTCTTAGCAAAAATGGAAATACATGGAAAGATAAGCATTGTCTGGTATTCAAGTTTCAAAGCATTTTTCCCATTTAAATCATGTTTACTTCTGATAATACAATCAATAGTAAAAATGCTATTTATAATCCCCTACCCCTGGAATGACCCAGTACAAACAAGAGGCAGGTCCCCTGTGGGTTATGGACAGGGAGGAGGGTAATGGGGCTACCATCATAAGATTTGCTTATACAATATGTGTAATTATTGATAATAAAGAAAAAAAGATGATGTAAACACATTACACTTTTAGGAAAGTTCTTTATGCTTGGTACTCAAATGCTCCTCAATGCCTAGATTTTAGAATGATTGTAAGGTGTTCCACGTTGATGATGACAGTGAGATATTTGAACCACATAATGGTTGCCAAGTCTTGAGTAGGGGATAGTGTCCTTTTCTCCTATTACAACTTTATCTTCAATATCCAGTGTGGGTTTCCTATAGACACCATGCCACTATAAGAGCAGCCACAATGCCATTCAACATCAGCATGCTATATAGCTCATGTAGAAGAATGTCTACACTGTCTCTTTAACCTGGAAGGTGAACGAGGAGAGGGAGAAAATTATCCTGGTTCAGAAGAATCAAAGTCTATCACTGTCCAAGATATGTTGCAAAAGGGAATACAGGCAGTTAGATTTAAAGCAGAGTCCAGAATCCTTGAAGCCCTGTATCTCTATCAGCTTCATTTTTAAAAATTTCCATAACATAGGAGATGTTGAAAAGGAAGTTAAGGAGAATGGAAAATAGATACAGCCATAGAATAGAGAGGATCTGCACAGTCCAGTGCTGCACCTGGGCTCCCCGCTTATGCCGGGAGGGTGCCATTTCTCTTATCTGGCAGGATGGGCAACCCATCCCAGTCCAGGGCCTTTTTGGCTCCGATGCTATCCCAGCCAAGGATTGTGGGTCACATCTGTCCTCTTTTTGACTTTCTCTTTCTCAAAATGCCCCCCTGAGTAAAGTTGGCATATGAAGATCGTCAGATGGGCTGAAGTAATAAGGCTTTCCTGCCGTGGAGCTGAATGCCTCTCATTGTCCATAAAAAATGTGGCAGGCTCAATCATTCTTGATTTTAAGATGTGACTCTAATGAAATATCAAAATCAGTTCAGTGTAGCTCCTTTGCTTTATGATGTTGATAGTTATTTTGAGCTATACTATTTTGCATTCACCCTCCAGTTTTTGCCATTTCCTCCCTTAAGGTTACTTTATTAATTTATTTTTGAGATAGGCTATCACTCTAGCTTAGGTTATATTGGCATTCACTTTGTAGCCTAGGCCAGCATCAAAGTTACAGTAATTGTTGTCTTCATCAACAGGGTCTTACCATCTTGTTCTGATGGGCAACCAAGAACCATGGGGGTATCAGGACTCTCTGTTCAGCATCACACTTCAGGTATCCTATGCCTGGCAGTGAAATTATCCTAGTAACAATCTATGGTTTCTGGGTGTGCCATTACTAATGTTTCCATATGGCTGATTCTAAATCTCTTCAATTTTGATTAATCCTTCAGCCACCCTTAATTTACTCAATCCCTTCTCCTGACCCCACTTAGGCCATAGCACACCCAGTAATCTATGCATTCATTTACATATGTAGTACCCTCCCCTTAAGTCTCCTCCCTCCTATATAGTCACTTAGTAGCTTACTGGCATCACTGCTGACTTCTACTCCAACACAAATAGAAATTTAAACACTTTTAGCTAGTATACTGCATTTAGTTGAGTCTGCATGTCTGTTTCAGTTGGAATGCTGAGGCCATTGATGTTATTGAAGTTATTGTTGAAATGTGTATATTTATACTTGACACTTGAAAGTTAATTATTCATTAATAATTAGAAGCAATGTTTGATCTAGTTTTGTGTTAGAGCCACAGTTTGCCTCTTCCCTGTGCCTAATCTATTGATGGGCCTCCTCAGTGTGATTGCTGGAAAAGTTCATGGGTTAGAGGGTTATAAATTGTACAGAGTAGCTTATAAACATTGTGCTGTACATCTAACATAGGACAGTTTAAGAAAAGATGCTCTGATCTCTTATGAGTCTACCTGATATTGGCATGATTTGTACATCATTTTCCATTAACAGGAACCTCTATGACCAAACCAGATTTGATTTTCAACTTGGAGCAAGGAATTAATCCATGGAGTGTTGCAGAAAAACCAATTCAGAAACTTCCAGGCAAGTGAATGCATAGAGGGAAAAGGAGATAAGTGAGATGGGAACTCATCAGAAATGGTCATGCTAAGAAGTATTCACCAACTTTTATTCAAGTCTTAAAGCTTCCAGTTACTGGGAGTTAGTAGTTTGCATTATGTACTTACATAATGCTTTCTCCATGTCAACCCATGACTTTTTCTGAAATTGAACAATATATTTAGAGATTCAGATGTTAATTCCCCTTAGTTTTACATATAAAATATTACCTTATGAAATTTATATAAATATTTATTTGTGGGCTGGAAAGATGGCTCAGCGGTTAAGGCATTTGCCTCCAGTGCCTAAGGCCCCAGGTTCAATTCCCCAGTACCCACAAGGTAGTGTGGCCCTGGTGTGCGTGCGCTCTCTCTCTCTCTCTCTCCTTGAAAATGAATAAATAAAATATTAAAAAATTATTTAATTGTTCATATTTAAAAATTTATAGTATTAGTTTCTCTCACATTTCTGTGATAGACTCCTAACAAGAAACACATTAAAGAAGAGGAGAATTTATTTAATTATCCAATTCTATAATGGTGGTAGTGGTTAAAATGTTCATAGAAAGTGGGAAATAAGTACCTTGAGAGAGTAGTTTACATAAGTATAGTTTGACTCAACAGTGGAATTCATAGGAAAATGAGAAAAGAGATAATCAAAAATTACAAAAAAATGGATTAGATTCTTTTCCCATTATGTCCATGGTAGTAATCTACTTGACAAAGACATTAGATGAAAGAAAGGAATTCTGCTCAGGATCGAAAATGTGGTTTTCGAGAAAAAAAAAAGGAGAAATAATAAACTGAATAAAAGTGCAATGAAAAGTCAAAAATATTCCATTCTCGTTTCCTAGATGAAAATAAAATGGAAGATCACAAACACAAGGTAACACCAGACAGTACAAAGACTAATTTGCCAAAATATTAATATCTCTGTTTTTAGTAAAATTCTGTGTCTCTGGAAAATGAGAAATCCACAGAAATGATTCTGTTTGAATGTGACTCAATCTATAAGAGATTTAAATTATAGTACTTTATTTCATTGATCAAATATTTTGAAATGCTAGAAGTACCCATCATTTACGCTTGAATCCCAAAAAACAAGGCAGCTACAATCCAGGAATGCTGGAGACTTTTTCAATATATCTGTTTGGCGATAGTCAGAAGAATAAGTCGGAGAACCTGATAGGGTCTAATTTAGAATCACCAAGCAAGTTGAGCATTAGGGGAGACTGCATGTCTTGTGTTTTGTGTTCTCACACCTCATGGTATGGACTCAACCACATTACTTCATGATGGTCACAGGAATGGTTATTAAACCTGTACTGATCAGATTGCTTAACCTCTATACACTCATTACAACTTCACATATTTAACAATATTGTAGCCCTGAAATTTATGAGCACAGGTCAATTGTGTGTGTGGATATTTCCCCTATGTCATGGTTGTTTCCTGAATAGGTACTTAATGCTATGATTAGAATAAGGGATTCATCTTTTCTACTGAATTTTCATTGTCTTACTTTTCCTACAAGAATAACAAATATAGTTTTTTTGACCTAATATCTCACACTAACCCAGGCTGACATGGAACCCATTTTGTAGTTACAGACTTCCCTTGAAGCTACAGCAATCCTTCTACATATACCTCACAGAGTGCTCTGATTATATGCATCCTCCACCATGTACAGCTAATGTAGAAAGTAGAACTCAATCTGGTATATCAACCTCAAAGAATATTGAGGTCACTGGTGGAATTTTTCTATGCAAACACTTTTTATTTGAATGCAGCTTTGCCATTGATAATGTTCATAGACCTGTGCATCAGACAGCTTTCACTACCAAGTATATGAGTGAAAAACAGATTAAATATATTAGCCTTGAGCTAAAACATTATTTCTGCTACCCATAAGTGAGGAATAATATAGGTTTCATCCAATTTATTTTTTTAATTCTTAATTTTTCAATGATTTAGTTTTTTTTAACTTACTTCACAATGTGATACCTTTTACTTATGACTTTATTTCCAAGCAGAAAGAGAGGGAGAGACACAAAGAGATAATAGAACCATAACTGCTGCAACTGCAAATGATCTTCATACATATGAGCCATCTGTATAATTCAATTAGGGACACATGGCTTGCTACACAAGTGATATTTATAAGAGCAATCTCTTGAGATCCTGAATTTTATTCCAATTGCTACTCTTTTAATTTGTATTTTTGTTATTTTTAAAAATATTTCATTATTTATTCATTCATTTGACATAGAACATGTTAGAGATGGAAAGAGGAAGACACAGAGAGAGAATGGGCTTGCCAGGGCCTCAAGCCTCTGTAAATTAAATCCGGACACATGTGCCACATTCTGTGTTTGATTTTATGTGGGTCCTGGGAAATTGAACTCAGGTCCTTCTGCTTTGCAGGCAAATGCCTTCATTAAGTCAATTATACATTCTACAGGTTTCTTATTTTTTATTTAAATTTCCATTGTGGTGGGTTTTTTTCCGTTTGGTCACCCTCACGCTCTCTTTCAATTTCTTATCCTCGTATATTTCTTATCCATCACAAAAAAAAACCATATTGATTGAAGATAATACTTACAATATATTATCATTATATATCAACAATTGTGTAATGCAGAGTAGTAATGTCCTCAACCTTTAAGAATCACATGCTTGGCTGGGGAGATTACTCAGTGGGGAAATATGCTTAAGCATTAGAATCTGAGTTAAGAGCCCCAGAATCCACTAGATACTTGATTATCTCCCAAAGCTCACAGGACTTGTATTATGGCATACCATGGGTGTCATTGTCAAATAATATTGAAGGTTAGGACGAACTCCCAAGCTTGACCTCTTAGCACGACATATGTATTTTTTAAAAATATTTTCTGGGTTTGGTGGCGCACGCCTTTAATCCCAGCACTTGGGAAGCAGAGGTAGGAGGATTGCCGGTGAGTTCAAGGCCAGCCTGAGACTACACAGTGAATTCCAGGTCAGCCTGGGCTAGAGTGAGACCCTACCTCAAAAAAAAAATATTTTATTTATTCATTTTCAAGGGGAGAGAGAGAGAGAGAGAGCGCGCACCAGGGCCACACCTTGTTGGTCTGGCTTATGTGGGTCCTGGGGAATTGAACCCAGGGCCTTAGGCACTGGAGGCGAGTGCCTTAATCCCTGAGCAAGCTTTCCAGCCCGACATAAGTATTTTTAAATTCACATTTCCAAACTCATCCACATGTCCATATGCAAGTAGTAACAGTGGATAGAATAAAAGCCATCATGCCCTTTGTTTTTATAGTAGAGTATTGCTTTAATTTTGAAAAATCAAATATCCTTAGCACACATTATCCATTTTCTTACATGATAACTTGAAGGGTATTCATTTCATCAATGATATAGCTATAAAAAGAAATGACTGCATTTTCTCAAAAACTGTAGGCGGTTACACTGAAAAATATTGATTACAGTAATCCTCATCCAAGTTAGAATGACTTTCTTCAGAATAATTGGATTCATTTTCAAAGATACAACAAAAACAATCATGCAGTTTGCCAACATGAGTCTCACAGAGAGAAGTTTCATTATAAATTACCATCAATTATCCAGAAATTAAATATTGTAAAGGCTTTGCTTTGTTTTCATTTAATTTTTAAGTAGGGGCTCATGTCCAGAAATACTTCACTGAATCTAATCTCTGTGTGATGTTGATCTATAACAAAATTCAATTTCTTTAATGAAAAAGTTAGTATTAATACAGTTATTGTGAGATATCTTTGCTTAAAATATGTGCCCAAGTGTGAAGAAACTTTTTTTTTCAAGTTCTTGTTTATCATAAGGAATATAATTTCTGATTTGTTTGTTTCACAGCAGAATCAAAAAGTCAGCACAAAATCTCCTGGACAAAGGTTTATGAGTACAAACAATGCCAAGCTGCTGTATATCAGAAATTCGAACCAATTCTTCAACTAGTATCTCATAGAGATGAGAGTATGTATGAATTTAATGAATGTGAGAGTGCTTTCTACCAAAAGGCAGAATGCACTATGCACCAGAGAGGTCATACAAGTAAGAAGGCATATAAACACAATGAATGTAAGAAAACTTTCCTTGCCACATCAGATTTTAAAAATAATCAGAAATCCCAAACAAGTGAGAAGCCATATGAATGTAATGAATGTGGGATAACATGCCATTCTAAGTCTGATCTTAATAAACATCAGAGAATATGTAAAGTTAAGAAGAGGCCATATAAATGTAATGAATGCGAGAAAGCATTCATATGCAAATCAAAACTCACTATTCACCAAAGAACTCATACAAATGAGAAGCCATATAAATGTAATGAATGTGGAAAAACTTTCATCTCCAAATCACATGTCACTAAGCACCAAAGAACTCATACAGGTGAGAAACTATATGAATGTAATGAATGTGGAAAAGCTTTCATCGACAAATATGATCTCACTATTCACCAACGAACTCATACAGGTGAGAAACCATATCAATGTAATGAATGTGGAAAAGCTTTCATCTCTAAATCACATGTCACTAAGCACCAAAGAACTCATACAGGTGAGAAGCCATATGAATGTAATGAATGTGGGAAAGCTATCATCTCCAAATCACATCTCACAATACACCAAAGAATTCACACAGGTGAGAAGCCATATGAATGTAATGAATGTGGGAAAACTTTTAATGCCAAGACAGCTCTTAAAGCACATCAGAGGATCCATACAGGTGAAAGACCATATGAATGTAATGAATGTGGAAAAACTTTCACCTTCAAGTCACATCTCACTGTACACCATACAACTCATACACGTGAGAAGCCATATAAATGTAATGAATGTGGGATAACTTTTCATTACATGTCACATCTTAATCAACATCAGATAACACATACTGGTGAGAAGCCATTTGAATGTAATGAATGTGGAAAAGTTTTCATCTCCAAATCACATCTCACTAAGCACCAAATAACTCATACAGGTTTGAAGCCATATGAATGTAATCAATGTGGGAAAGCTTTTATCTCCAAGTCAAATCTCATTCTGCACCAAAGAACTCATACAGGTGAGAAGCCATATGAATGTAAAGAATGTGGTAAAACTTTCATCTCTAAGTCAAAAATGAATATTCACCAAAGAACTCATACAGGTGAGAAGCCATATGAGTGTATTGAATGTGGAAAAGCTTTCACTTGCAAATCAAATCTCACTATTCACCAACGAACTCATACAGGTGAGAAGCCGTATGAATGTAGTGAATGTGGGAGAGCTTTCATCTCCAAGACATATCTCACTTTTCACCAACGAAGTCATACAGGTGAGAGGCCATATGAATGTAATATATGTTGGAAAGTTTTCACCACCAAGACAAATCTCAATATTCACCAAAGAACTCATACTGGTGAGAAGCCAAATGAATGCAATGAATGTGGAAAAACTTTCACCTCCAAGTCACTTTTCACTAGGCACCAAAGAACTCATACAGGTGAGAAGCCATATGAATGTAATGTATGTGGGAAAACTTTCCATTACATGTCATGTCTTCAGAAACATCACAGATTCCATACAGGGGAGAAGCCATATAAATGTAACGAATGTGGAAAAGCTTTTATCTCCAAGTCAGGTCTTACTAATCACCAAAGAACTCATACAGGTAAAAGCCATAGTAATGTAATGAATGTTGGCTAGCTTTTATCTCCAAGTCTGAAAAATGTGACCAGAATCACCATCGGAGAGTGAGATCACTATGGGTTAGCTGAGATACATGTTTCTGAATTGGTTAGATCCTATTGTAAATCACTTGTAAAGATTTTGGTTCCAAGATGCATTCTTTTTTTTTTTTTTTGGTTTTTTTTTTTTTTTTTTTTTTTTTTTTTTTTTTTTTTTTTTTTTTTTTTTTTTTTTTTTTTTTTTTTTTTGTTTTTTTGAGGTAGGTTCTCACTCTAGCCCAGGCTGACCTGGAATTCTGGAATTCACTATGTAGTCTCAGGGTGGCCTTGAACTCAAGGTGATCCTCCTATCTCTGCCTCCCGAGTGCTGGGATTAAAGGTGTGTGCCACCACGCCCGGCCCAAGATGCACATTCTTAATAAGCATCAGAGAATCCATACATGTAAGTGGCCATATATATGTTTCATCTCCAACACAGCTCTCACAATGCATCAAAATGATTTACAGGTGACAAGCCATATGAATGTAATGAATATTTAAGTTCAAGTTAAATATAGTTGAAAATGCAATAAATTAATAATGTGGGCATGGATTTTGAAATTTGAATTTACCTCACAAAATGAGAAATTCTTTCATATACAATTAAGGGAGTAATATGCTGGATTATGAATTATGAGATTAGACATTATAAAAGGATCCCAGACTATCATACCATGTCATTAATGGAAATAAGAAAAGAGAAAAAAATTATTAAAATCACATTTGATTAGTAAAGAATTTTTGGCTACTAGGGAGCAATATAGTATGAAAGAGGCGGAGGTATGGGAATAGGATCAATTAATGTAAAGCATGCATTAAAATCTCATAAGCAAACCCAATGAATGAATGCAATTCATATGGTAAATGTGAAGAATATGAGCAAATTGAGCTATATGCATTTGTGTCATAATGATGTGCATTGACTTAATTAAATTCAGTTGTAAATAAGTGCCTAGTTTTCTTTTGTGATTGTATATATGTATATCCTATATTATATACTGCTGTACTTTAGAACAATTAAAGAATGATTTTTTTAATATATATTATGTTTGTTATCTCCATATAATTGATTTTATTTATTTCAAGTTTGAATTCATGTACTTATCCTTTCTTAATCTTAAGCAGTTTTGTTTCAGTTTATTGAGTGTCAACATAATTTATAACTTGAAATATATCACATGGTATATTGTGACCTCAAACTCACATTATTGCCATTGCTTTTGCTTCCAGAGTGAGGAATCACAGTCCTAAGCAAACATACCCAATTAAGTATTTGATGTGTATGACATATTTTCCAACAAAGTGTTCTCCTAACATGAATGTGTTGTGCCTGAAGAGCGAGACCCCCCCCCCCACAGAGACCACCAGGGAGACCAAGTCCGATGCAAGTTCACGAGGATCTTTATTCTTATTACAAGCTCGAGCTCTGACTGCTGTCCAACACACTGGTGCAGCAGTTGTGGGGATGCAACCCTGAGAAGTTAGAACTTTGGATATTTAAGGTCAAAAACCACAAAAGCAGGCTGGAGAGATGGCTCAGCGGTTAAGGCACTTGCCTCCAGTGCCTAAGGTCCTGGGTTCAATTCCCCAGGACCCACATAAACCAGACCCGCAAGGTGGCAGCCCTGGCATGTGTGCGGTCTCTCTCTCTCTCTCTCTCTCCTTGAAAATGAAGAAATAAAATATTTTTTTAAAAAAGCCACAAGTGGGGACTTTCCAAACCTCGGCAGCGGTGGTTTTATTGTGTCAGAATGACCTGACTGCAAGCAGCCAAGGGCTTTTCATCTTTACCATTTGTTGGCTGAGTCTATTGGTCGCAACATATCTTTTGGCACACAGACATGTTTTTATAAGAACATCTGTTTGAGGTCAGCTTTTAGCTAAGATTGAGGACTGTGCACAAAAACAAAACGAGTTCTTATGGCTATTTTGATCTTTTCATTCCCCCCTCTACTAGTGACTAAAAGAGGCCCAATCTTGGGTAATAGAGCACTATCGTTGAGGGCCATTGTTTTATAGTGGGTTCTAGAAATCAAGAGTTGAATAGTTCCTAATCTCTTTTTAATAAATTGTACTAGCCTATTAAGTATGCATGGTCCGAAGATGAGAATAATGAGTGGACCGGGCAGGGTGGAGATAAGAGTGGTCAGCCAAGGAGAAGAATTGAACCATGATTTAAACCAACTTTGGTGCAACTCTTGTTCACATTTTCATCTTTTTAAAGTTCTTTCCTGAGTTTAGCCATAGAATCTTTAACAATGCCTGAGTGATTTACATAGAAGCAAGCCTCTTCTCTGAGGGCCACACAAAGACCTCCTTGTTGCAGGAACAGTAAATCTAGGCCTCTGATTCTGAAGCACTACCTCTACAAGGGAACTTCATAGAAAGGAGGGAGCAGGGTTATAGCAGAGTCAACAAGATTTGGTTAGGTCTGGCTGTGTAGCATTTAAAATGTAAATGTTTTCTAGGATCAACATGAGTAAGGTATTTTACCTGGCATCAGTTTTACCAAGCATAAATATGTACAGTTATAAATAATCTTTACATAAACATTTTTGTTGTAATAAAGCATAGCAAGGAGAGATTGGACTAATACAGAGTTATAATTATTAGGTAAACATAACCAATGAGGACAATTTTTGGATTTTTATCCAAAGAATCTTAAACAGTGGCTGGCTAATCAGGGCCAGACAGGCAGAAGAAGGTATGTTAATATGAGCTCATATTGTAAGCCTGCATCAGACAGGGGAGCCTATTAATCTGAATCTTTATTAACATTATTTTATGGTTATATTTTTGCTGGGTGTTTTAGACCATGTTGGTAGCCAAAATTAACAATGTACTATATTTTAGAGGTCAGTGATGGCTCTGTAGAAGAGACTTAGGGACCTGTGAAGAGCTTTGTGACTCCACATGTTGTCATCTGCTAGGATAAGTCAAGGCCGTGCTGACCATGTGGCCTTTCCCTCTTTGGGGAAGCTTGAAGGACCGGTTTCCTCCGATGTGAATCTCCTGTTGCAGATAAATTTACTTGCAGTCTATTTCTGGGTCTCCATGTCCACTTTAATTAAGAGGAGAGGTAACTTACCAGAGGCTAGAAGTGTCCCATCTCCTGTGGCCTTTGATCTGGGAGCAGGAACCAAAATATTGGTCATCCTTTGTAACTCCAATGTTTCCAATTGTCTTTGACTCCTGCATACGGCTATTAACCACTCAGAAATTTTATGTGTGACTAGCAAAACATTAATTTAAAGAAGTACAGAAAATCTCTGATTAATAAAACAGATCTGGTAAGAGAATGACACAAAAGTTTAAAATCATTTTGATTAACATTTAAGTTTAGTTGTCAGGTGACAGTTTAAGTCATTATCTGGAACATAGAGAGCAGCTTTAGTAATAAGTACAGGCAGAACTTGTTAGAAGACAATATTTTAGCAATAACTTTAAATCAATTTAGTTGATCCAGAAATTGTATGGCAGGAACAAACAAAACAGCACAATGTCAACTAGCCTGAAAAGCTGGAAACAGAACAGCACTTTAAGTAATGAAGATTATTTGAACATGAGGTTTTACCTTAAGCAGGGAGCATGTTTAAATATCAGTACATCTATAAATAATGAACTTAAGATGATAGAAATAAAACAATCCTTAAGTAAAACATTGACACTTTTATTATACATAATTTAAGAATAGAGCAAAGCCCAGTTTTTAAAAAATAAACCAGCCTAATTTTAACATAAAATATATACATTTTGATAGACATGAAACAATTTTGTATGTAAACACCCTAACCATTGACCCATTTTATAACTTATCACAAGTAATATTTATCTTTGTTAGAATATATGTTTACATAAATTATATAAACATTATTTGTACTTATTAGGTTTTCTTAGAGCAAAAGAGTTTACAAAATCATGACTAAATTATCTTATAAGACTTAGATGATAACCTCAGTGATAGATAACTGACAGAACCAGTGTGAGCAAAACAGGAACCATCTGAAAGTTATACCTTTTTTTAATGATATTTGAACAGATCTAATAATAAAAGAACAAACCCACACTGGCACAGAACATTTATATTGAAAAGGATAGCTTTGGACATGGCAAAGATAGATTGAACCAATACAAGATTTAAACAGGGAAACATTAAATTCTATCTTCAAATTTCATAATTTTAATCATTAAAAGTCTCCTGGAGTTTCAATTTTGTCCCTCCAGTTTGGCTGCTCACACAGTCTGGGAAAACTTCATCTGGTGCCTGCAGTTCTCCTTGGCAGCCATCCCGTATTCCTGGCATTTCATTGGGTCTTTGCAATCCAAGATTTTCCCCCATGGCTCCATCAGGTCTCCACACAGGCAATCCAACATACCTGTTTTATATTGTGCTTGACCAAAACCTTGTTGTAAATCTTATGACTCCCTTTTCTTGCATTTGTTTCACTCAATCGAAAAAAGGTGAGCTATCAACTTAAAGCTATATATTTCCCTATTAGGGCTGCCTTCATTGTACTTGATAGGTTATGGTGTGTAGTGTTTCCATTATATTCCTGCTTGGTTTCTTCAATGATTCATGTATCTTTCAGCAGTGCATGGTTTAATTTACATGAGTGTATGTCTTTTCATTCATTTGCATTTTTTAAAATTTTGATCAGATAGAATGCAAGGAAGTATTTTAAATTACTTATTCTGATTAAGATTTTCTAACAACTGTTTTAAGCATTTTCATATGGTGCTAAAGAGTGTATATTCTACAGTATTTGGGTGAGATGTTCTGTATGTAACTTTTTGGCTCATTTGTTTTATGATTATCATTTAATCAAGATTTTTTCTATTATATTTGGAGTTAACTGTCAATTACTAAAAGTAGGGTACTGAAGACTCTTTCTATGGTTTTCCATAAGGACCACCAGAAGGAATTTTCACTTGGGAAGTACAGCTGGGAATCTTTATTGCTTTACCTTGAGGCTATGATAATTTTCAACCTCCCTGTCATAACTTTGTTCATAAGTATCTTGATAGTCTCAGTCCCTTCTAGAAGGCATACGGATTGACCAAAGAGTTGATAACACTGTGATTATTGGGATAGAATAGGATGAGCCAACCACTAGTTTGTGAAGTATTTATGATACATAATACGGGGAATAAATCCAACCCAAATTCAAGTTTAATACCTCAGTAAAATTTCTCAGAGTTAAATAGTGTGAGACATGCAAAGAAATTCCTTATAGAATCAAGTTATTTCACCTCTCCTATAACTTAGATGTACAATTTTTCTGGGTCTATATTCATTTTGTATAGGACACCACCATCTGTTGGTGTGTTCCTCTGGATCATACAGAAAATGATCCAGCAAATGATTCAGAATGCTGATAGTTTTAATTGGGGTCCAGAAATAAAGAAGGCTTTTTGTCAAGTCCCGTATGCTTTGCTGGCAGGCTTGCCTCTACATTCATATTATCCAGCATAGTCATTTGTAGTTGTAATTGAATTGTCAGTGGCAGTTAGGATGAGGTTTAGAGTTGTTGGCTGACTCCCATATTATTAGCAGGGGGGCACTTGGGATTTTGGAGCAAGATCTTGCCTTTTTCTGCAGAAAGCAATAGTCCTTTTTAGAGATAGTCCTTGGCATCCTATTTCACCTTAGTTAAAACTGAACAATTGACAAGGGCCACAAATTTCCCATGTGCACTGAGGTGCTCACCATGTGCTATGTGTTATCAAAAACATCAAATTTCAAAGCTTAATATGCACAAGAACAGAGTATGATCAAAATATTGATCTGGTATACATAACATTTAGCTCACATAGATCATGAAAACACAAATAAATTACATGAATATACTGCCCAAATGCCCATGTGCCATGGAACAGCTTGGCTGGAGTGCTGGGACCACAGGAACAGAGCCTTGGAAAAGTGGGCAGGGATTCAACGAAGTGACAAACAGACGCAGACTCAAGGAGCGTGTATATGAGTGCAATTTTACTGAACATTTGTCAGAGTTATATACAGTTGATTATTGTAACAGTATTTTTTTGTTTATACATGTACTTACAGCTTCTTTGAATGATTAAACCAAGAATGTCAGCAAGGTACATGAGAATAGACAATAGACAAGTGCAGATGATTATCACATAAATGGTTTTGGTGCAAAACTTTGGCCAGACCTGACTTGGTGCATGTTTTCAATTTAATCATTATATAGCTTTCAGCCATTAAGAATTTGTTTTTAAAGTTTCTTTTGAAAGATTTGATTAGTATAGTCATTCTTTTTTTTAATTTAAAATATTTCATTTATTCATTTTCTTTTTTTTTTTCATTTATTCATTTTCAAGCAGAGAGAGAGAGAGAAAACCATGGCCATCACCTTGTGGGCCTGGCATATGTGGGTACTGGGGAATTGAACCTAGGGCTTTAGGCACTGGAGGCAAGTGCCTTAACTGCTGAGCCATCTCTCCAGCCCAGTATAGTCATTCTTAAACCAGTTCCAGAAATATTCCCAAGTAGGTCTTGAAAATCCAGCTGACTGATAATTTTTGTCCTGTTTATCTTTAACAGTTGTGTTATAATTGTAGCCTCCTGTTTCTCGGACAGGAGACGCCAGCAAGGCCTGGATTGAGGTAGCCTCTGCATGAATGGCAGAGAATACCATGATATTCTTTTTTCCTTGATGTTAACCAATCTGTCGTCATTTTCATAGATCCCTGTATAAGGCAATGGAGCATCAGTGGGCTTAGGGAGTTTCCTTTTACTACCAGTTTCTTTTTGGTCTTTCCTTATGACTCTTAGTTCTAGGAATCTCTTTCTCAATATTTTCCCTTAATAAGTAATTCTTCTTGTTGCAAGTCATCTAGGACTCTCCCCAAAAGTCCTTTAGTTGTTTTCAATCTCTCAATTGCTCTTAACAACAGGGGAGTGTCTGAAGGAAAAACTATTTTCATTTTCTCTTGGGAAGCAAATCATCATAGTCTGTTCCCTGTTCTCGTGAAGCTGGACTCAATGAACTAGAAAGAAACAAATGAGTTAGAGCCATGAGCAGATATAATGGAGATCAGAGTGATAAGAGAGCAGCTAAGAACACAAAAGACTTTGAGTGCATTTAGCCCACATAGATCATGAAAACAAAAATAAATTACATGAATATACTGCCCAAATACCCATGATTTCTACTTTTACAATCCCCTCTGATCCAACATGACATCATGGTGTGTGCCCTATGATCAACTGACTGAAGGGAAGGCTGTAGTCTGCTGTACAGATGGATCTGCATGCAGAATTACAGCCACTTTCCATGACAAATCTGAAAGAGAGTGTTGAAGTAAATCTTCACAATAGGCAGCAATTCAGGAGTGCATATTACTATGCACTGTGAATGGTGGGAAATTGGATGTGGGTTTCAAAATGCTTCATAGGCTATATCCCATAGTTTGAATGGTCATGGACATGGAAAGTATCAAAATTTGAATAGTGAGAAGATAGACCTTTGCAGTTGTGGGATGTGAATTGGTTTTTGTTTTTTTTTCAAAATGGACAAATTGTCCAATATGAATGCTCAATATAAAAGTTCTTTCAGCAGAAGAGGAATTAAATAATCAAGAAGATAATATGACCCATGCTGTGGTAACTTCAACCTCTCCCTGGACATCAATATATTTGTCCAATGAGCCATAAACAAGGAGAATATAGAGGTAAGGAAGGATGTCATGCATTGGCTCTTCAGCATGGAATTCCATTTACCAAGGCTTGCTTGGTAGAGCTTTTACAATGTGCCTAATTTTCCAATAGCAGAGTCAAACACTGAGACTCCATTATGGCATGACAAGATAGCAATGTGGTAATAGATTGGTTATATTCAACCAAATTTATTATGGAAATTGAAGTGTTTTGTATTGTGATATATACTTATTCCAGGTATAGTTTTGACTTTTCAGCTTGTAATATTTTGAAAAATATCTGGATATATACAATGCCATCATGACATTTGACACAACATTGCTTCTGAGCAACAAACTAATATAGCCAATGAAGTGCAATGGTGGTTTCATGCACATGGAATTCACTTAAATTACCAAGTTCTCCATCATTCTGAAGTAGGTGGCTTGTTCAAACAGAACAATAGCTGTTGAAAGTAATAATAACAGCACTAACATGGTGAAAATAGTCTAGATAGGTGGAGCTGGATTCTCCAGAAGGTCTTCTATATTATGAATTGTTGTGTAATAAGTGTTCCTGTGTTCTCTGTAAGTAGAGTTCAAGAGCTAAGGAATCAATGGCTGGAAAGGTAAAAGGTACACTCAACATTACAACAGTGAACCAATAAAGACATTTTGTGTTTTGTTCCTGCAGTCTTATTCTCTGGTATCATAAAAGTCTTAAGTGCAGAGGGAGAACTACTTCTTCCAGGAGGGAAACAAACATTGCATTGAGATGGAATCTAACCAGCAACCCACACACTTTTTGCTTCTGATTCCTTGAATCCAAGGCAAAGAAAGAAATTGCAATGGGAACATTTGTAACTGATCCAGACTACCTGGGCGAAATCACCCTTTTATAATGACATTAAGTAAGTGTATGTCTTGTGTGTAGTAGATAATTTAGGACATTCTTTGGTGATTCCATATCCTGTGAAAAATGTTATTTGGATGCAAAGTAAATCTAATAAATGCAAGTAGATAAACTGCTCAGAATCTTCAGGAATAATTTGAGTCCCATTTCCAGGAAAAATAGAAACCAGTGAGCTGAAATGCTGGCAGAAGGTGGAGGAATACAGAATAGGTTGTACTTACAGGTAGTTACAAATATGAGTGAAGGCCAAACAAACAATTACCAGAATAAAATGTGATGTTAGTTTTTATCAACCTGATCTTTCAATTATCTTAGGTAGATCTCTGAGAATATTTACAAGAAGGCAGCCTTTAAGTAGGGGAAAGGATGGAGGGAAGCTCAGGAGAGCTAGAAATTAATGTTCCTTCCTGTATGGGTAGTGCAGGAAGGAAAGTCCAGAGATTCAGCAAGCCATTATATCTGGGATAGTGGTACAAGACCTCCACCCTAAGGATACGTAAAGGGGAAGATTTCTCTTCTTTAGAACACTTGTCTGTTTGCTATTCTGAGTGTGTGTTACTGGTGATGGGTTTCTCTCCTGCTTGAACCTGTGAAAGAGGTCAAGCCTGATTCTCTCTAATGGAACTTTCCATAGATATGTAGTTTCAATAAATCCTTTCCTCCCATAACTGTCACTGGTTTGGATATTCATCCCAGTGTCACATCTGGCTGATTACAATACAAGGATTAATTTGGGGTTTTTTTTTTTTTTTTTTTGGTTTTTGAGGTAGGGTCTTGCTCTAGTCCAGGCTGACCTGGAATTCACTATGTAGTCTCAGGCTGGCCTTGAAATCATGGCAATCTTCCTACCTCTGCCTCCTGAGTGCTGGGATTAAAGGTGTGCACCACCACACCAGGCTTTAAGGACTAAAATTGACATGAGTGTTTTCTGTTTTTTTATTAACATTTGACTGCTTGCATAATGGTGGACAATAAATTATAATTTCCTCCTTACCCCTCAATTCCATCTAAATTAGTCTGATTTTGTTTGGTATCATCTTTTCCTCCATTTGTATTTGTAGTGTCAGGTACTTTGAAGTAATGAGTCTCAAAGCCATTTGTGTCTGGTAGATTGCCATGTAACCTGTCCAAGTCCTTTGGCTCTTATCTTTCTGCCACCTTTTCCTCAGTCTGAGTCTTGAGAGGTGTCCTAGTGCTGCACACTCCACTGTCACTTCTTCTCAGACCTATAGTAACTTTTTAGTTATCCGCATGGTCAATGCGATTGAAAAACAAGCTTCTCCAGCCACAAGTGAGAGTATTTTAATATTGTGTTCATAGGCACATTGGTAGTGATAGTATATGTATTCAGGCAATGCAGGAAATACTCCACTAGATCTCATGATTTCAATGACTGTAGACTTTTTATTAGGTTTTTCAGAACTATGCATTTAGTCTCTGTGGAGAGTCCCTCCAGTCTAATTAGACAGCAATTGGTTTCCCAATGACAGATATGCCGCTAGGACACCAGTTGTTTCATTTGACCTGCCTGGCCTATATTAAGGCTTTCAAGGATCACTACTGTTTACCAACATTGATGACTTTTCGCTCCCCTAAGGCTGCATGCAGCTGTAGCTTTTTTATGGTCTTCTGTCAGCTGGTCAACAGTGACAAAGTTTCTAACTCAGGTCCAGTTTGATTTCTCAGTGACCTGCAGACCAAGTATGATGGGCTTGCCTTTATAGGTTACTTGATGCATCTCACTTCTTTCAGTATACTTTCTTTTGTCTATGTGTTCAGTATTTTAATTATAATATGGTGAGGCAAGGTTTTTTCCTGGTTTTGTCTGTTTGGCATTCTCACTTCTTCCTGTATGTGCATTGTCACTGATTTCTCTCTTTGGTAGAATTTTTGTTTGTTTGTTTTGTGGAAAATATCTACTTTGCCCTTCATTTGTAATTCTGCTTATACTATATACTGAATTCCAAAGTTTGATCTCTTTATAATATGAATGTCTTGAAATTCCCATTCATGCCTTCCTAATAATTTGCCTTTCCCTTTGTTGCACAGTTCTAGTTCTGCCACCTTGACTTCCAGTCTGTCCTCTCCTTGATCCATTACATTGGTGCAACTTTCTACAGAGGGTTACATTTAACTTAATTAATTTTTCATTTCTAGCATTTCTAATCCAAATTTCTTTATTATTTCCACTTCCTTACTCATATCTTGTATTGTCCTCCTAATTTTCTTAACTTGGCTTTCTGTATTCTCTTTCTGGAGTTGGACTTCTTTGATTTCTTTGAATGTATTTATAATCATTTTGGATTCTTTCTCAGGCATTTCATCTAAGTCAATCTCACTAGAGGTAATTACAGACAGATTTATAATTTTTGGTGGAACAATTTTTTTTATTTTATTTGTTTCTGGTATTATAATGTAGATATTTCTGCATCTTGAGTTAAGTCAATGCTTGGGTTTTCTAATTATCTGCTCTAAATTTAGAAATGTAGATCAGAAGTTCTATATCTTCAAGATGGGAATTAAAATGCCAGTATTGGCTTTTTATTACTCCAAGCATAAAAACAGAAGAGATCCATTGTGTTGTATTTGCCTGCTCTTCAAATATTCTAATAAGTGCAGACCTAATATCTAAACAGGCACTATATATACATATATACACAACCAGGATAGTATTTATGCTAGAGTGTGGACTAAACAGGTGATATAATGAAGCCAAAGTTCCTCTGGCTGCATGTTAACTCATACACTTGATCCTGTCATCTGGGATTCTGGGATTCCTAGTCTATAATGAGTTCTAGTTTGAACTGTGACAGACCGAGAACGTGCCCACAGAAAGACATAAGGAAACAAAAAAAGGCCATATAATTAAAGAAATATCTAAAGAAACAACTTCACTCTTAAAACCCAGTTTACTTAAGAATAGCAAAGCCAAACAAGTGTTCATCAATCTACTTTAACTCATAACCTTCCCTGACATGGAGGGTGCTATTAGCACTTCCAGCCCAGGCCTATATATCTGCCTTTTGTGATAGACAACAAACCAGTGTTAGATGGTACTTTTACCTCTTGGTATGGCTTCTGTGTATCCTATCCACCCTTTGTCACACTATTGGCTTGGCTAGGATGATTACATCCATGGATCTGCTGTGCAGATCAGCTACGCTGGATTCTGTTGGCTGCAAGGTGATCCTGATTTCTTGGGTTCCCCCATTTTCCAGAGGTTCCCGATGTTGGAAGTTGGGAGAAAAGAGTATGCCTAAAACTGTGGAGGAACTTCTGGGCTGGTTTGTGGTATTTTCTTCAGGAGCTGCCAGGTGGTTCCTGTTGTCATCTTTACATTATTCCCCTAGTGTGTGTGTAGAATCTTCTCACTGTGGTTCTGCTTGTGCCAACTCTGGGATTAGCCCAGGCTTGGTGTGTCACTCATTTCAGCTGACCACAAGAGCTAAACTAAGAATAAATCAATTAATAAAGAGAGACAGTGATACATGGAACATCAAGGAGCAGGAGCAAGAAGGAGAAGACTGAAGAGAGGGAAAGAACTGTTGACAAATATGTTGACAAATTTTGAGACATTTTCAGTTTTTTACTGTTTCTCTATGTTAACATCAATTCATAAAAATATCTAAAAATTATATATCTATGTATATATTATAATTTTGTAAAATTAATAATGAGGTAATTTCAGTAGTTATGTGATATTTAACTAATATTTATTGGCTACTAGAGACTAACCATTCCTGAGGAAACTTTTTCATGTATTTGGGATAAAGAATAGTACATTTCTTCTTGTTGCAGTTATATTACATAATTATGACCTTGTTGTTGCCTTCAATTTGAAATTAATCATGATATAAGGAGACATGGTTTGGTGTCAAGGTGACAATGGGTGGATTTGTGACAGTTATTTTCTGTTGTCAACTTCAGCAGATGAAAAATCAAATAAGAGATATTCCTCTTGAGGGTATTAGAAAATTTCCAGAAAGGATAAATGGAAGTTATCCTTTCTTCTGAGTGGGTGGTCCTTTAAATGTCAGATTATATATTAAGAATCACCTAGAGAACACAAAACCATTTTGTGTGTGCATGGTACTACATGTATGTGCTTTCTACCTCACTGCCCATGACACCAACCTGAGTGTTTATCTACCCTGTTTCACCTACCCCTCATAGAATTTGGAAACTTGTCCTTTGTAGGCATTGGAAACTAGTTCCCCAGTCTTTCAGCATGAACCAAAGACCAGTGTCTCTTCAAGAATCCTCCAGACCTTCAGTTCCATATTTATTCTGCTAAGCCATGTAGCCTTATATTTTTACTGAGCAAGGACAGGGTTCTCAGTCTTTTTTTTTTTTTTTTTTTTGGTTCTCAGTCTTTATCATGTTTCCAACCTTATAAGCTGATTAGCTAAATAGGTTTCTCATGTTCCTTAGTTTGAGAGCATAATGCCCCACTGTGAAACACAGTACCTCATTTTGATATTCCATAACCCAACTGCAATATTACAATGCCAAATTGTCACATAAAATACCATATTGTGATATAAGAAAGCTTCAGTCCGGTAATGCAATATCCCATAGTGATATTACAATACCTTATTGTAAATTTATGATGCCCCATTGTCACCTCACAATGCTCACTATTCACAATCTCCTGCTGTGACATCAGAGTACCACATTGTGATAGTGTAATGCTGACTGTTACTTCACTATACACTCCTGGGACACCAAACACCAAATTGTAACACAATAAATAAATGTGACAAGTATGTACTATGTCTCCCAAATACCCAAAAATGACATCAAAATATGTCCCACAATGCACAGTATCTCAATGCTTTACTCTGACATCAAAATTCTCCTCTGATTCTTAAAAAATATCATTGTTACAATGCAATGAACAAGGTGACAATATTACATGCTTTTCTAAAAATACGGTTATGACACTATAATATCCTACTGTGACTTAAAAGTTTCATATCATGTAATTACAATTTTATACTACATTACCAAAACAAACCATGACAGCAAAATGCCCTTTTGTGTCATAATATCCTATCATGGCCTTATAAGACTTCCTTGACATGACAAATCTCTATGGGACATCACAATGCCCCTCTCTGAAATTATGAGACTCAATTGTAACTCTTCAATACACCATTGTGACATCTGTGATACCAAAATTGCACATTTTGTCTGCCCAATAACTGCTGTAATCAGCTTTTGGAAGGGATGTGTTTTGGCTTACAGACTTGAGGGGTACCTCCAATATGGCAGGGAGAATAATTGTATGAGCAGATGGTGGACATCACCTCTGCCACAACACTGCAATTGCAGCAGGAAAGTGTGAAAAACAGTGACATGGGTAAGCTAGCTATAACTCCAATAAGCCGGCCCCAAAAACACACCTTCAATAAGGTTCCAAAATTGGCATTATCTTTCATAAGACATTCAGAACACATATATTTGTGGGGAACACATGGATCAAACTATCTCAATCTGCCCTGGCCCCCTCCCCCTCGAGCCCAAACTAACCATATATGGTGTAAAATGCAATGCATTCAGCTCAATTCCAAATGTCCCTACAGTTTTATCAACCCATCAATCCTGATCATATTCAAATACCTTTCAGCCAAACCATATCCCCCCCAAAAAACATGTCACAGAACAAAGCATATGGCAAAATATTGCATTGGGCATTGGCAAAGATAACTTGAACCATTACAACATTTAGAACAGACAGGGTAAACATTAAACTCTAACCTCATTCTGATAATAACCAGTGATGTGTTGTTGGAGTTCTGATTCTGCCCCTCTAGCTTGGCTATTAATAGTCCAGTGCTGCAAGGCATCTCTTGGGCTGAGGCTTTAAATACTTCAGCACCCAACTATAGAATAACACTGCTACAGCACCCCTCTAGATAACAATAATCTTTGACATCACAATGCAAACTAAGCCATAACCCAAGTCATCTGTTATTGCAGCATGGCCCAGTGAGATATATCAATGCTCTAATGTAAAATCACAACATTCACTATGACATCTGAATACAAAACTATGTCAAAAGGATCATCAACAGTGGAATCACTATGGCCTACTGGGACATTAAGTCACTGAGTGCTACAAAAATGCCCAATTGTGGTGTCATAATTTCCACTGTAACCACAATATGCCTGCTGTGATAGCAACAGTGCCCCTCTTTGACATCACAAAGCCCATTGGGCCATCCACAATGACATACTTTGACATCTCATGTGTCACACTCTGAAACCACACTTCTCATTGAGTTCAGAATGCCAGACTATCACATCACAGTTCCTCTCTGTGACATCACAGTGCCACTGAGACTTCATAATGCCCTCCTATTATAGTGCCATTCATCAGTATATCATAATACTCTACTATGAAAGAAAAAATGCTCCAACATTATATATCAGTGCTCTACTCTAACAAGTTGACAACTCACTATGACCTTATAATTCTCCATACATAATAAATTCCTATGCAAACATCACTATACCCCTCAGTGACATAAACTTTGACAGAACAATGCAAAACTGAGCCATCGCCGGGCATGGTGGCACATGCCTTTAATCCCAGCACTCGGGAGGCAGAGGTAGGAGGATTGCTGTGAGTTCAAGGCCACCCTGAGACTACAGAGTGAATTCCAGGTCAGCCTGGGCTAGAGTGAGACCCTACCTTGAAAAACCAAAAAAAAAAAAAAAACTGAGCATCAAATTATTCTACAGATATTGCAGCTTTCCCCACAATTACATCACACATCTCATTGTAACAATAAAATTATCAAAATTTAACTGACATCACGCTGCTCTACTGTAACATCAAAATTCTCTGTTACATTAAACATTTCATTGTCTCATCCGAATACCACACTCTTCTATCTACAATAGCCACAATGGTATCCCAATGCTTACAAATAGCACAATAATGCCCACTGAAATATCATACAATCCTATTATACCAAAACAATATCATATTATCATATGCAGGGGTCAATCTGGGAGTGCAGGCCCACCAACCAGATTCAGTTGAATAATAGGTGTTATTCTGAGGGATAAAAGACTGTTTACATAGACCCGCAGGGGCCTAGGTGCCTGGAGACAAGAGTTCCTGTTCCAGATACTTGGTGAAAGGAAATTTTACCTGGCTTACCCCAATGGCAGTGACCATGCTTAATTGATGAACAATTATTCTGTATAGCCATTCCTGCATAGAAGGGTGGTTGGGCATTTTAAAAAAGCAAGTATTCTTTACTTAAATCTGGTTTTGAAGCATTGAGTACTTCAAAAGTAGTAGTAACCGATGTCCAAATAGGATATTGTAGGATATTGATGGGTTTCTGGGACAGGGAAATTGTTCCTGTAGTAGTCTAATGGTCTTTTCTGAAAATGGAGTTTGGGGAATTCAGGGAGGACCATCTGAAACTGGAGTTTGAGGCTTTTTGGAAGGAACCAAAACTGGGTTGGGGCCTATCCCTGTAAATTGTAAGAAAACAGATTAAGATTCATTAAGATTCATTAAGATTACAGTAGATAGCACCCCCAGGTGGTTAGGTTTGGTAAGCCTCAGCCCCTAAGTTTTTCAAACTTCCCAGTGGTGTTCTTTCTTTTTTAATTGTATCTTTATTGTCCATAATTAGATACACTGAATGAGCAAATAATGTGTTGGTGTTCCCAATTCTCCAATTTCCCTCCTCAATGTCCCCAATTAGATGGTTGTCCTCCTCTGTAGGCAAACCGACTCAGTCCATGGAGCAGGGGGTTATGGATAGCCTAGGAGTCAACCTGGTTCCACCCCCCTATGTATGTTGTTACTGAGGGAGGCGATGTCTGTGGATATTCTTCCCCACCCCATGTGGTGTCCTTTCTTCTGTAATCCATAAAGACTAATTTTAGGGGGTTACAACTTGTGCTACTGGGACAAGTCAAGGCACATTGGCCATGATGTATGTTTGGCATGTCATTCCTAATCAGCTGAATTAGATCATCTTATATGGGGGCCATCCTATATCGGTTCCCCATACTCACACAACTCCAAGATCTACAAAAATAATCTGTGGCTACCCCACATTGCTTTTTCCCATTTCTGATTATTTAGTCTGGTAAGCTTTCCAGGACATACACAAAAATAGCCATGACATGAGTCCCAATGCCCCAGATCGAGGAACAGTACACGAAGGGCAAATCCTAATTCTGGGAACCAGGTATTAGGGGGAGCCATTTTGAATACCTGACTAATAATATCCCCTTAGACATATCCATTATTTGCCAAGCCAGATTATGGGGTTGATGTGGGTTACCCCCTACATGTATGTGTTCCAAGTATAAAAATAATCATTAGAGTTAAAAGCATTTTTGTCCCCAGAATTAACTTATCTGGTCTTTGACCAATCTTATCTTGTTTGGTTCCTCTGTCCATTGTATCCTCCATTTTCCTGTCCAGTTCTGTAGGCCTGTCAATCAGTGCCATCAAGGGGTTGGAGATGTCAGGATCTGAGCAGATAGATGTTTGCAGGTTTCACATGGGTATGATGAATCTAGGCAGGGACTCTGTCCACCTTTATGGCTGTTGGGGTGGTCAAGATGATTGTGTATGATCCCTTCTAACTGGGCTCCAGGGTTTCTTTCCAATGATGCTTTATGATGACCAGATCACCAGGCTGAAACTCATGTGGCTTGGGTGAAGAGTCCTTTTCATAGACTGCTTGCAATTGATGTCTGAGTTGTTCCTAGACCTGGTACAAAGCTTGTAGGGAGGACAGAACCTGGTGTTTATCAAATTCAGCAAGCATTTCTGACTTTAAGTTAGGCAGTATAGGCAGGGGTCTGGCATACATAATTTCAAAGGGGGTTAATCCTAAAGCATAGAGGGAGTTTCTAACTCTAAAAAGAGCAAAGGGGAGGAGAGACACACAGTCACCACCAGTTTCAAGGGCTAATTTAGTCAAGGTCTCCTTTAATGTCTGATTCATTCTTTCTACCTCTCCTGAACTTTGGGGTCTGTATGTACAGTGCAACTTCCAATTTGACCCCACAGCCTTAGTTACCTGTTGGGTTACCTGAGATATAAAATCAGGGCCATTATCCAAATTTGGAGATTGGAGAGGTGATACCTGGGAATAATCTCTTCCAGTAGTTTCTGTGTAACCACCATTGCAGTTTCTACTTTAGTGGGATACACATCAGTCCATCCTGAGAAATTATCTGCCATAACAAGTCAATATTTATATCCATACACTCCTGGCTTTACCTCAGTGAAGTCTATTACCAGTTGACTTTTGGTCATGTTCCTCGTTCTCTGTTGCCGTTTTGGGTGTAGGTGCCTGCCTTGGCATTGACAAGTCAACAAGTCAGACAGTGGGCAACAGCCTTTTCAGTCTTGGATTGTAAGTCAAATAACTGGAGATGAGCCTTCCTTAGCAGATCTTTATTTTCTTTTCTCCTAGATGAATGCTTTGATGCATTTGGTGGATTAGATGGCAGGCAAAATCTGAGGGCAGGATTACTAGTCCATCTGGAGTCCAGTATTATCCGTACTCTTGGTAGGCTCCTGAGTCCGAGTTAATTTTTCAGAGTTTTTCTGTTGTATACTCAGGAGTTTCTGGTAAGGTGGATGAGGCTAGCTTAGGCAAGTTAAGAGCCTGCATGGTTATGGTCCAGAGGGGTGCTTCTTTAGCAACCAAGTTCCCTTTGTGATGGGGTCAGTCCCACTCTGATGCCCAGGACAGTGCATAATTGCTACTTTTTGGGGCAGTCAAATGGCTTTCAATAAGTCCAGAATCTCCTGTTTATTCTTTATATTTTTTCCTTCAGCTGTGAGGAGCCCCTCTCCTTGTAAATGGCTCAATGGACCTGCATGGCAGCAAAGGCATATCGGCTATCCTTGTAGATATTTAGTATTTTTCCCTTCCCCATATGCAGTGCCTTAGTCAAATTGATTAATTCACCCCTCTGGACTGAAGTGCCTGAGGGCAGAGCCATTGCCCATACAGTTACATCTTCTGTGATAACTTCCACCCCAGAGTAACTGGTGTCTTTGTCATGAAAGGGAGCCTGTTTAGGACAGGTACCTAAGAGGAGGCAAGAATTTTGTACCATGCTCCATGAGATGTCTTATTGGGGCACAAACACCAAATGGATAATTCCCGCAAATGAGGGATGTTGGGTATGCTCGAAGACTGGCCTGACCCCATGTCTGTCAACCTTAGTTTTTAATGCCACTAATGAATTTTGTGTCCTAGTAACTGGGTTGCCCCATATTCTATATCATTCAGATGACAAATGTACCTTTACTGGGATAAAGATTATAACTGGAAAATCAAAAGGGAGCCCATAACTGCTCTGACCATAGCTACCCTATTCAGCCTAGCTCTAGGTGGAGTGGGAACAGGAATAGCATCCCTAACAACTCAACATACAGGAATGGCCTCCCTCTGGGCAGCTATAGATGAAGATTTGGAAAGAATAGAAACTTCTATTAGTCATCTAGAGAAGTCTCTTACTTCCTTATCTGAGGTAGTGCTCCAAAATAGGAGAGGATCAGACTTATTATTTCTCCAGAGGAGGGGATTTGTGTTGCATTAGGGGAAGAATGTTGCTTTTATGCTGATCACTCAGCGGTCATAAAAGAATCCATGACTAAAGTAAGGGAAGGTATAGCTAAATGGAAATGAGAAGGAGAGGCGGGAGAGAACTGGTTTGAGTCCTGGTTTAACAGGTCCCCATGGATGACAACCCTGGTTTCCACTCTATTGTGCCTGTTACTTATCTTGCTGCTGATGCTAACCTTTGGAACATGTGTCCTTAACCGACTTGTAGCTTTTGTAAAGGAAAGTGTGAGCACAGTCCAATTGATGGTACTCAGGCAAGAATACCAAAGCATCCCCAACCTTGAGAGCCTTTACCCGCCTACTATAATGTAGCAGGATTCTTTTTTTTTTTTTTTTTTTTTTTTTTTTTTGGTTTTTTGAGGTAGGGTCTCACTCTAGTCCAGGCTGACCTGGAATTCACTCTGTAGTCTCAAGCTGGCCTCGAACTCACGGTGATCCTCCTACCTCTGCCTCCCGAGTGCTGGGATTAAAGGCGTGCGCCACCACGCCCGGCAAGGATTCTTAATTATGATCAAAGAAAGGGGGATATTGGGAACAGGCAACTCACCATCATAATTAGATTTGACAGATCAAAGGAACAGATGGATGAAAATCTCCCCCCCCCCCACTCCCTTTTCAGAAGAAAGAGAGTCATCACTGGAAAAGAAGGTCTGAGTTTAAAGGAATGTCTATAAACAGATGTCAGATGTTTGCCATGAGATTAGATTGACCATCTAGATGTGGCCAGGTTTTGAGTTAAAAGGTTATAAGGTTATGAGCCACCTGCGTGCCATAAAGATAGTAAATAACTGTGAAGTGTCCAAGCTTGTAACCTCAAACGAGCCATCTGTGTGCCATAAAAATAATAGATAACTGTGAAATGTCACATGCCTGCAAACTCAACCTATAAAACCTAGTAAAGAAGGCAGAAGGGGGTCCTGGGTCAGAGGTTCAATTTTTTTGAGCCAAGACACGGACCTCAGGATGCTGAAAAAAAACCTCTCTGTGTGACTTGCATTATTGTGTGTGTCTTCTGTTCTGTGAGGAGTGCTCAACCTTGGACCATAACAACATGAACCAAGGATTAGAGAGATCAAGGGATTTCCTAGAACATGCTTGGAGTTCCACAGACAGGAAATCTCAGATTTTGAGAGAAAGAGAAATCAGAGATTATATGATGGACAACTAAAGATATATAACTAGAGTCTCAGGGAGAACACCTCATGCTTTGGAGCTGAATTTTTGGAAACAGGGAGCAGAAGGGTCAGAAAGCACAGGGTGTATAATGGTGAACCAACATAGACGTCCAGACTACCTGGACCATCACCCAACCTGGTTGGCAAAAACTCCCTTTAACTCAGGCATTTGTAGGGCACCTGCCCAAACCACCGTTTCAAAGCATTCCATACTTCCCACTGACCTTAAGTCCTCCAAGGATCAAGTACATGTATAGTGGCACTGCTCACCTCGCCATCACCTCCGCAGCCCTGGGTCCAGGCAACCAATCCACATGCATTCAGTGGGGGTCTCAGGACCCGCAGGCTCCCAGTGCTCCTGCAGCAGAGGGTGTACAAGCAGGCTGCAGGCCTAGATGCAGACTTGGTGCAGATATCAGGGTGATCGTCTCTACACCTACACACACCCCAGGGCAGAGCCACCCTGAGCCCTGCAGCAGGAGCTGGGGTCCCACGCGTGCTGGGAGAGGACAGCCAGCCTCTCAGAGCCGCTCTCTGCCACACTGCAACCCCACAGCCTGGAAGAGGAGTGGGGGGAAGGGGGACTTCCTAAGTCGGAGCTCGGGCTTGGGGACACGGAGGGGGTATTCAGAGAGCCGAGGCGCCATGGCGATCTGATGCTTACAGTTTCCCAGCCCTGGCTTAAGAAGTCACACTCACCATTCCTGGCTTTGTGAATGTGTAGAGATAGTGATCACTTTCAGGCTGCAAGATGGCACAAGTTACGTAATCAACTACACAAAGTCCCCAAATTCCAGGAATGAAGATCACCCTGATAGAATCAAGATGGCTGACAGAAAGTCTGCTCAAAAACAAAGGCCCTGTGTTGCTGAACCCAGACCCCTGCTCTGACTACCTGAATAATTGTACAGAGCATTCTATTGGTCGGTGCTTCAGGTCCTACCCCTTCCCGCCCTAACATTAATGGCAGAAAACCTTGGACAAGACTCCATGTACGTAACATCTTAGCTACAAAGGCTCTTTTACTGTTATTATGGTAGAAATTTTCCATGACAAACAGCAAATGCCTTTCAGCAAGAGGAAAGTGGAATTTTCTTTTATTGTTATTATGAAATTAGGAATGCATGCTGGAGGGCCAAGCACAGATGAAGCTTTGGCCCTCACCTCAGTTGACAAAGGTGTTAGATGTGAATGTGGCATCATGCATGTAAATTTACAAATAAGGTATAACACAAAAAAGCTTAAAGTTTAAAATGGGTTCCTGAGAAATGTAGATAATCCTCTGTTCTTACCTCCTCCCCTACCTTCCTTCTTGATCAAAGTTTGTAGAATTTAAAGCCCAAATGGCAGGGCCATTTATCAAAAGCAAGTTAATTCACAACTTACAATTGGTTTGTAATATTTTCTGCAAGTACAGATAAGTATTCTCAGTCCTCTGTTATCTTGTCCTAAGCTTATATTCACAGATCTCAGACAGTTGATATCTCTGTTTCCATGTAATCTTCAAAATTTAAGTAATATTCCTTCAATAGTGTTTTTAGCAAAATCCTAATATTCCATTACATTATAATCTCACCACTTTGGAGGTTGTGGCAGAATGATCAGCAGTCAAAACCAGACTTGTCTATATGACAATATGGCTCAAAAATATCTAAAATAAATTCTTCAAAGCCGTTATTTTAAGACAAAGTTTCTGGTAGAGTCTGTGATCCCAATGCCAAATTTGAACTTAGCATTGAATCAGCATGGGAATTATTTAAATGTCTGATTCACAAAAGGAAAAATTATAACAATCTTGCATTTCTAACTTCCTGTGAAATTTTACAACTATGATTTTGGGAAAGCAACCTGAGCTTTTGGAAATGGGAAGCAAAGCTTTAAAACCATTCACATTGTAATCACAAATTCCAAATGAGATTACAGTTAGCAGATCCTCTCTAAACGTGTTGACATGTGCTTTATTTATCACCATAGTTAATCAATTGGTATATAGAAGTAAGATCTGCATCTTTTATCCGAATCATGCAGTTGCTTCTTATAAGCTTCTTATAAGCTCAATATCCCAGTGTGTAGACTATCAAGACACTGGGCATGAAATGTTCACTATGATTGAAAAGCCCATCCTCAGTCATTAATCTTTTAGAGAAATATTCCTATAGAACCCTGTGGTCAAATATGAGCAGACCTATCAACAATGCTGTGTGGAATCTTCCTGTGACTCACTCTTCCACATAAAGAGTAAAGTTAGAACCTAATTACTTATTCACAGGTTTGCTAAATAAAGCTTGAGGAAGGTCACACATACTAAAACTAGAATTATAATATTCCTGTATTAGAATTATGCAGGAAAGTTTACACTGTCCCGTGAACAAGAAAGACAAGAAATTCTGAAATATTTTAGATTTTTATACACGCTCACTATACATACACAAAAACATTTGTTAGCATTTTTAGTCAAGTATTTTCTTTTTCCTTTCCAATACACAATTGAAACAATACTCTAATAGGAACATAGTAATATTGACTCAAAATGCCAGGCTTAAGTAGAAAATGATAATGTGAAATCCATGACTGCAATGGAAAAATTGTACTCATATTTTTATGTATCTTTATTTTTTATGACTAATGAATAATTCACTCATGTTGTCTCTTGCAGTTACCTTCTCATTTCTGGCCCAAAGTATTCAAAGAAAACAAGTTATGAATGAAATAATATATTTTTGGCTTACACATTATACACCTCCAAAAGGTACTTCTGCCCAATCTCTCTCTCTCTCTCTCTCTCTCTCTCTCTCTCTCTCTCACACACACACACACACACACACACACACACACATGTCATTCACTATTGTAGAAGTAGGTTTAACATGACTTATACATAACATTTTAAATTGTGCTTAACTCCCTCTTCTCCCCTACTCTCTCCTCTTTTCAAGTCCCACTTAGACTGTTTCACTTCCAGTATTCTTCCCCTCTACTTACATAGCTACTATATCCTGAATGCCTATCTGACCCTTGAAAACTATAGAGTCAGGCCAGCCTGGAATAGAGTAATATGCTTCCTCCAAACACACGCACACACACACGAAAGAAAAAAAAACAAAAAATTACAAATATCTGCTGGGTTTGGTGGTGCATGCCAAATTCCTCTACTGGGGAGGCAGAGCTAGGAGGATAGCTATGAATTGGAAGACACCCATAGACAATATATTGAATTCCAGGTCAGCTTTATCTGATTTTCCTCACTAAAGAGTAAGACTAACTTAAAAGTGTTCATTATTAAGAAGAGTCCCACAGTGCTCCATTCATAGAGACATTTTGAAGGTCATTTGTTAATATTAGGAAAATCTTAAAGTATATATGCTGTAATTGGTGGGTGAAGGTTTGAGACCGTGTTTCAATTAGTAGCTCAGGCTTGGACCTGGAACTTACTACGACACACAGGCTGCCTGAGTTGTTATTATGCATGATCCATGTGCACTTTATGTAAACAATTTTCAAATTTTATGTTTAGAACTGGAGAGATGGCTTAGCGGTTAAGATGCTTGCTTACAAAGTAGAAAAGCCTGGGAATGATGTTTCAATGCCCAAATACGTCCAGATGCACAAAAGTGGTGCATGCATCTAGAATTTTTTTCAGTGGCAAGAGGCTCTTGTGCACCCACCTGTATTTTGCTAGTGTAGGTCCCTTCATTAAGTCTCTGGATGCCTATGAAATCCATGCCTCAGATGCATCAAGCACCATGTATAAAATTGTCTCATGGGCCAAGATGAATGCATGTAGAGGAGACATTTGGGGATCAGAAACCACTTGGTTCCCTAAACATCTCACTTTCTAATTGGACCTGGAAATGCAGGGATGACTCAGGATGAGTTGCAAAGGCTGGGGAAGTCTGACTCCTAGTTGGTAGGGTAGGACTATTTTAATTCTAATTTTAGTATACGTGCTCCCCCTGCAGCCTTAATTCATATAGCAAGCTTGTGAAAGAGTAATCTGGTCTTTACTTTACTCTTCATATGGAAGAATGATTGACAGGAAGATTCCTCACAGCATTGCTGGTAGGTCTGCTCTTATATAAACACAGGATACTAAAAGAAGATTTCTCTAAGAGTAATGAGTGAGGATGGGCTTTTCTATCATATTGATTATTCAACACCCAGTGTGGAATGTCTTGTCTTCACACTGGGATAGGGAGCTTATAATACTATCTATGGAGATAAATAAAACACATGCCAACAATTTTAGAGAGTTTCTATTAACTATAAGTACATTTGGAACTTGTGATTATAATGTGAGTTGTTTCAGAGTTTTGATTCCCATTTCCAAAGGTCAGGCTATTTTCCCAGAACAGGAATCAGACATTCTCATGCTGATACATTGTTAAGTTCAAACTTGGCATTTGGGCAAGGGACTCTCCCAGAAATTTAGCCTTAAAATACTAGCTTTCAACAATGTA